>PVIU01015279.1:0-48942 GCA_004026605.1 Ondatra zibethicus | reverse complement strand
ATGGGGGTGGGCCTTGGACTTCTAACAGGGCAGGGCACCATGCCCTCTTTCAAGGAAGAAGGGGGAGGGAGGAGGGGTGGGGGGGTAGTGGGAGGGGACCAGGAGAAGGGGAAGAAAGGAAAAAAAATTTTATTTCTTTAATTATGTTCTTGAATGGAAAAAATAAAACAAAACAATGTATGGAAAAATAAATAAATAAATTTAAAAAATTTACTTTTTCCTTAATTATGAAAAGTAAAAGAAATGCAGTCACTCTTTCCTGATGAGTGGAAGACACTGCTGCTGTCATCGTACCACACAGCACTCACTGTGCTTTCCCTGTCAGGCATAAATGTATGAAATTCAAAGTTCAGGATCCAATTTTTAGGTAATTATAGCTTCTCTCCCTGATCTTGCATCCAGTTTGCAGACTGTACTGAGTTGAGCCCTGCCCACTGAACTGTATCTCTCCTCAGATAAGGTGGCCTGCGTTGTACCTTCTAAGTGCGTGAAACAGCGCGGCACTGAAGTTGGCTGCAGCAACTATGCCTACCCTATGCCGGTGCTGGATCTGATGCCTGGTGGTTAGTCAACATCCATGCCCTGTCTTAGATGGAAATGTGGCCCATGAGGAAGGATTGGGGATTCAGTCCTAGTCATCAGGTGTCTCTTGAGAATCAGTCACAGTCTACCAGTCACACTGGCTGGGTCTTAGTGTAGGAGGTCCTTCTGCCTTTGTGTTGCTTTCATTGGTTTATAAAGAAACTGCTTTGGGCCTAGTGATAGGGTAGAACTTAGGTAGGTGGGGAAGACAGAACTGAATGCTGGGAGGAAGAAAGCAGTGTCAGAGAGAGACACCATGGAGCCACCAGAATCAGACATGCCAAATCTTTCCTGGTAAGCCACTGCCACGTGGCAATACATAGATTAATAGAAATAGGCTAAATCAAGGTGTAAGAGTTAGCCAATAAGATGTTAGAGCTAATAGGCCAAGCAGAGATTTAACGAACACAGTTTCTGTGTGGTTATTTCAGGGCTAAGCTAGCAGGGTGGCTGGGCTCTCCACTCTGCAACAGGGTCTAGGGATTTCAGAGAGGAGCTAACGTCTGTTAGAAAATACTGCTTAGGGTGGAGACTGACTTCCAGCTCGGTTAGCATGAAGTGATTTATCAGCCAAAGAAAAGGTTGCAGCCAGGTGGTGGTGGTACACTCCTTTAGTCCCAGCACTCAGGAGGCAGAGGCAGGCAGATCTCTGTGAGTTCGAGGCTAGCCTGATCTACAAGAGCTAGTTCCAGGACAGGCTCCAAAGCTACAAAGAAACCCTGTCTCAAAAACCCACACAAAAAAGAAAAGGTTGCAATGCTGCAAATGTGCAAACTCAGGAGACCAGAAGTTAGCTTTACCTTGATGTCTTTGAAACAATACCTCTCAATCCACAGGCTTCATACCTAAGTGCGTGCCAGTTCTCAGGCATAGCTTCAGATCTCATAACTCATGAATAAAGTATGCACAATTGCCTGACACCTTGGAACTCATTGTAGTTTTGCAGTATAGATAATAGGCTGCATGACATTCAGATTGTTAAAATTTCCAGAAATTGCTGTGGACCACATGAACAGAGCAAATACAAAGCTGAAAAGTCACCAAATGATCTGGGGTCTTGACCGACACTTTCCTGCTCCTTACCATACACAAGCATATTCAAGATAAAGGAGCTATAGCCCACAAACTCCAAGTAGTGTGCATGCCATCCTCCCCTGTACTGGGAGACCTGGAGCCATTGCTAAAGGGTGGAAGCAGCTGAAGTGTGGAGCTCCCACAGTGATTCAAAACCATCAGCTTTGCCCACAAAGGTTTGTCAGCCATAGCCCAACTAACACTCCTCCTCTCCAGTTCTCCAAGCCGCCAGGAAGCCAAGAGCTTCTCCACCAAAGGAAGACGGTTCTGTGCTATTTCCACTCTCCCAAAGCGGTTTCCAGCGCAGGACATTGAAATAATATTTAGCACTGAACTGATACTAAGCTGAACCTGAGCAATGGACCTCAGGTTTGCATTATAAATCTAGATAGTTACATTTCTTAAGCTAATTTTAAATCATAGATGCTAACCAGTCATGGGATAGCTTTGTATTTTTAAGATTAAACTCTCAGATTGAAAGTCGAATAGTTCACTATCATATTTTTTTAACATTCAAGTATGGGTAATTTGATTAAACCTTGTTATAAATATTCTGTAATGATATATTCACTTTCCATGAATTATCATAATATCCAACACATGTTGAACCTTTTCTGTGTTGCAATAACTTTCTAAGCTTTTGTGAGCTTTAACTGATTAAATCTCCAATAACCTTTAAAAGTAAAGTGATGATGTGCATTGATAATTACATAATAACTCTGTGAGTGACAGCTTTGTCTTTCCATGGCTCTTTGATGTAGCAAACCACTCATAAGCTACAGCATCCTGTCTAACCAGGCTTCCCCTCCCCTGACCTCCAGGACTCCGAGACCTGATGCTGTCAGTCACGGTGGCCTCTCTCATGAGCTCCCTGACCTCCATCTTCAACAGTTCCAGCACCCTCTTCACTGTGGACCTCTACACCAAGATGAGGAAGAAGGCGTCTGAGAGAGAGCTCCTGATAGCTGGATGGTGAGGGAACCTGGTCTCTGCCTAGAACTTCTCTGAGGAGGGTGGATATAGACAGGAACTGCAGATCCCTGGTCTCTGGATTTGGAGAAACTAACAGTGAGGTTCTACAATGTGGAAGAATCATCAGGGAATGTTCAATTCAATCTTTCTCTTTACAGATACAAAACTTAGAGCCATACTTCTAAATGAAGTAGGTTTTTTTCAGACTTCCACTATCTGATTATTACTTGTTCCTCCCCCTCTTCATTGTCCTTACACCATATCTTCATAACACTACATTCAGGTTTAATGGGATATACTTCAGACTAATTCTAATAGCTAACTGTGTTTCCTTTAGTTTCTGTGCGTTCCACATGGAGATGAGCAACTTCCTCATCCACACATTTAACACAAAGAAGTTAACCAACTGCATTCATTAAAGGGTGAGCCATGTTAATAGAGACAGACCTCCCAAAGAGATAAAAATCCAGAGGAGTTGTGCCAACCCAGAGGACCCTGAGCAGGCTGGGGACCTTGACGACAGGGAGATGGAAGGAACAGGAAGAAATAAGACCAGCCAGGGCATCCTTTGCTCCTTTTGGGTTTCAAGCAGAATGTATTTGTTGAACCATTCTGTAAAAGGCTTTAAAACTTAAAGTGTAATAGCCAGGCGGTGGTGGCGCACACCTTTAATCCCAGCACTCTGGAGGCAGAGGCAGGCGGATCTCTGAGTTCAAGAACAGCCTGGTCTACAGAATTCCAGGGCAGCCAGGGCTACGCAGAGAAACCCTGTCTCAAAAAAAATTAGTGTAAAACATAGGGAGTACATGAAATATAAATACATAGCAACGTTATGCTTTTAAAAATTGACTACTCCTCTAATTATAATTTCTTTTTTTAAAAGATTTATTTATTTTGTTTATAGTGTTCTGTCTGCATGTGTGCCTGCAGGCCAGAAGAGGACACCAGATTTCTTTACAGATGGTTGTGAGCCACCATGTGGTTGCCAGGAATTGAACTCAAGACCTCTGGAAAAACAATCAGTGTTCTTAACCTCTGAACCATCTCTCCAGCCCCGCTAATTATAATTTCTGCCAAGAAATAGAAATTACCCAAACCTCTTCTTGGGTCCCACATTTCCAGCACTAACAACTGCAACTATATTAACAGTTCAAACTTCCTCAGGTCTGGCTACCATAACTAGAATAATCCAGTGGGTTTGTTAGTTCATTCATGACTTCAGTCATGTTGCATGGTGCAGAAATAGTTTATCCATATAACCACTGTATAGGCATCCATCATAGTAATATATTATAATCTACTGTCTATGGGCATCTACTAACGGGCTTCAACTAAAGACGTCACAAATAGCTAAAGGGGGGCTAAAAAATCTTAGAGTAAAGAAGTGTACTCACAACAGATTCCATCTATCCATAATCATTTATTCTTCTCTCTCCAATCCGTCATTTCTCATTGTTCCTTCTTGTTCTCCCTGTTACAAATGTTCCCAGTCATATATACCCTTAAAACCAGCAATTCCCCAGCCCTAGTAGGTTCCAGGACCGGAATTCTTTTGCCCCAGAGAAAATCAGATAAGGGTTTTCACAAACACACGCAGATCATTGGGAGTGGCTGGTACATGTCTGGTGAACTCCTTAATGGAGAAAGTTAAGAAAGGGAATTATACAGGGGAAGATTAGTGTGCTACACTATATTTTTAGATGGCTGGTAAAGGTTTATTTTCAGTAAAATTATGAATACGGCACAGATTGCTTAAATCAGTGTGCTGCCTTTTTCCTCCCAGCAAGCATAGAGGTTACCAGGTAACCAGGCAATCTAGTGGAAGCTGATGGCTCTTGATCAGATAGCTCATACACCAGATGCTGCAGTTTCTACCAGCCTGGGTCTGGAGTTATATTTACCACTCTAAGCAAAGAAGAGACCCAGGCCTTAAAATTATCAGCTCTGGGCTATGCTGCTATCAGCCATTCTAATCATGGGTGTCATGGGTCTTTCTCTGGTTTGCAGGTAATTATCTCTTCTGCTGTTCTTAAGAGTCCTGAACTAAAATCATCAGTAAACTGGGGTGAAAGTGAGTATAAAAAGTTAAGAATCTTTTAAGTGACGTAAAACCAGAGCAGCAGCTTGGCAGGTAGTAATTCTATGTCCTGGAGATCTGTGAATATCTTAGATTGAATGCTCTATGCCTAGACCCTAAGCACTGACCAAAGGCCTGCTGGACAAAGACAATTGCAGGAAGGCAGATCTCTGCGTTTACCTAGGAGAGAGGAACAAAGGCCTGACAGTGGGAAAATGTTCTGAACTAGGGAATTAATTCCCAAATATGTAACAGAAAGGGAGTTAGCTACAGCGAAAATCTACAGCAAAGGACAGCCACTCATTCACAAAGCAATAGCGCCAAAAAGCCTTGCCTTTTGGTTTAAAAACTTTTACCAAAGCCCTTGGTTTTGATAAGTCACTCATGAAAAGATGACTGAGCAGTTACTATATAATGTAGCTTGTAGCAATATACCTGGAATGGGTTTTGTCTATGTCTGTTAGTGTATGTGAACATATACTTCTATCAAGGAGACTGGTGTGTGTGTGTGTGTGTGTGTGTGTGTGTGTGTATGTATATGTGTGTGCATGTGTGTTTGTGTCTTTTATTCTCTACCAATTAATATTTAAAAATCCAGTAGTCTTGATTAAAAAGAAATGTGGGAAATGATCTTGAAAGAAAAGACATTATAACTTTAGCAAAAATAACTACATAAATAGTGAGAATAACTCCAAATGAAGTCAAAGTGATCAAATAACAGATACATTCTTTTTCCTTTACACCACACGGTTTGAGCAATATACCCATGTGTGTCCCCTATGGTGAAAACAGATCACTACATCTGTGTGGCTTGGCAGTTGAAGTTTATTTTGGAGCCATTGGAAAACTGAAATCTCTCATTCTCTATAGATTCCACTTTGAGGAAACCTGGGGGGTTGGTGCCCCAGTTCTTCCAGGGTGGAGACACCCTCCATCTGGTAAATAAGAAGAGTTCCAGCCACTTTACATTCACACTTTCTGTATGGGGAATAGACGATATATTTAAAACACGGTGCTTTTGTGGCAATAGCAACAATAACTTCGACACATTAGCTACTTGGTATGGAAACTCAAACACTGCCCTAGGCCCAGTCTTGACTCTTTACAAATGAAGTAAGGGACAGAGAGAAATTAGGCCTCTGAGTTTCTTGGTGAAGAAGATTCTGGCTTGAATTTCATGAGGCTCAAGATGGAGTGGTCCCAGTAAAAACCAAGGGCACAAATCCTGTTAACATTTCAATGATTAAATTAATGATTTTCCCTATGTTATCTACAGCCTACGATTTCACAGAATAAAAAAAATTTAAAAACATAGATTTTTAAATTTTTTAATGAGATTTACAATTTTTTTGAGGAAAATAAACAATTAACAACCGAACAACCACATTCTCTATCATAAGACCATAAGTTCTGGGAATCAAAGGCAGAATGAAAAGATCCAGCAACAGATATGAATGCAAGTGTCCTGAAGAGGGTGTAGAATAGAGTTCAATGGCTCCCTGGTGAAGGAACCATAAAGAATCCATTCTTCTGATAGGATTAGCATTCATGAGTCTATGTTTTTATTTAGTAAATCATTTTCCTACCATGCTACTTGTCATCCTCTTACGTGTCATGAGTTTCATGTGACCCATTAGTACAGTTATCCCCAAACAGACAATTAACATTTCCATGACCAAGGATCCACTTTTAGGTATTTTGAGGCCCCGTTTGCCTCTATCCTGCTTGACAGCTGATGTACGAGAGTACACGCTGAACAGGAGATGGTACTTGTGTCAACAACACAGCCACATTAGCACAAAGAAGCATGTGAGAACAAGGCAAGCTTAGAGGGAGCCGGGAGAGGTGGAGCAGGCTTACCTGTCTGTCATTTTTTATCAGTGGTGCAGTGGCTGCACCTGATCCAATCACTACCTCACCTGCTGGTCTTGCTTTGAGAGCTCTCTCCTACGCCATCTGAAACAAAACTCTTCCAACCCGATGTCCCTCCCCTCTACTTCCCGTGCCCCCCAACCTGCTGACTTCGTCTCACTCTCCATGGTCACTTCCAGCCAACTGGTTGCTTGCTCCACCTCCTGACCTATGGTTGATTTTCTTTAAATAATGCAATCTCAGGGTTCATAGTGTGATCATAGTGTTACCGTAACACTTATCTATACAAGAATTTTGATTTTATTCAACATGTGATAGAACACACTGAAGCAGTGTAAGGTGCTGTCATGTGACTTCTTTCCAATGATACAAAATGTGGTGGGGATGGTTGATTGAATCATTAGTTCTTTGGTCAGCACACGAAGACTTCCTATTTGTTTTTCCAATATTTGTGGGATTATAGCAGATTTACTGGTGCTTTTCCTGTTCTAGATGATCCTGAGCAACCCCTAGGATGTCTCAAGAGGGCATGTAGCTTATTCTGTGGTTTGCAGAATACAGGGCCCAAGCTGAGCAAAGAGGAGGAAGAAGCCCTGAAGAAAAAGTTTACTGACACATCTGAGAAGCCCTTGTGGAGAAATGTGAATGTCAATGCCATCGTCCTCCTGACTGGGGCCGTCCTTTTCCATGCCTATTTTGCCTGAACCCTGAGTGAAGCAAAAAATAGAATTTTCTTTTATATAAAGTTTGTCATGTGACAAAGGTAGCTGACCAGTCAGAAGTGTTACATAATTAGATTGCTATGCATAAGGTTTCTTGGTTTTTTTCATGTCTTTACATTTATTGGCTAAAAGATTTTTTCCAACTCTATTTAGATGTAAATGAAAGTGAAAATGTATATATTTAGGGCTAGAGAGATGGCTCAGTGGTTAAGACACCTGCTGCTCTTCAAGAGGACCCAGGTTCAGTTCCCAGCATCTGCATAGCATCTTATACCTGTCTATAATTCCAGTTCCAGGACTTCTGACACCCTCACACAGATATACATGCAGGCAATACACCAATCCATATAAAATAAAAATAAATTATATATTTAAAAAAGAAAAATATTTTTAGAAAATGGTAATTTGATATGTACACATTTTGAAATGATTATCATGATCAAATTAATATACCTACCATCTAATTTGGCCATCTTTTGTGTATTTATGGGAACAATATTTAAGGTGTGCTCACCTAGTAAATTTCAGTTCTACAACAGCATTTTTATGTATAGACTGTTGGGGGCCAGTCTCGACAAAAATACCTTTCTCCAGAGTGGAGGGGTGGGAATTTAGAAATATAGTAAAGAATATGAAGACACCAATAAAAATAATAAAACACAGAAACATATAGGATAGTATCAGGAGGGAATTCCAGTGAGTACTGAAAATTTGCCCACGTTTAATTTCCAACAGGTTAAAATACCCCTGACCCCAAAAGGTAGGAGTAAGACAGAAGACTGCATTAACATACAAATTCAAAGTCACAGCTACGTTCATCACTCTCACGCCCTAGACTCACACCCTTGACTCACACCCTAGACCAAACACTCAGTAGGTGGAATCCCAAGTTATTTCCATAAAGGGAACTGGAACTTAGTTGGATCCTTAGGCTTTTGTTTGAGGTAGGAACAAACTACTTCCCTATTCCAGGAGCACAAGGTCTGGCAACTAGCCACACCTGTTGACAATAACCTTGAGAGAGCAGAACTCTATGCTTTACAACCAGGTGGGACCTTCGGCTGAGGTGGAAGCACAATAACCTTGAAGGAACTAGAAACAAGTCCCAACTCTCTGACCTTTGGCCTTTTTGGGCCTCTACAATAGTCACAATTTACATAAATTCACAGAATTCATTTTGTATCCAAAAGTTTATGCCCTTTGATCAACATCTATTTCAAAAGTTTATAACTTATGAAAGCTTGGTCTTTATTGGATATTAAGTGAAGCCCCAAAGAATTTATATCACACGTCTATAAAATGAGCTTGCTTTCTTCTATGCACATGTTCCAGGACAATTTCTCCTTATCAGTTGTTTCTGTGGATAATAAACTTCCTTACATAGTCATATTTACAAATATTTGCTTGTGTATATTCTACCCCCTGAAAAAGGAATATAAATGTGATAACAATGGATGAACTAAAAAGCTTGACCTTGTCTTTAATGGAAATCTGTACCCTCATATTCATATATTCATCCTCTCCTCTCTCTGTCCCCTCAATCCCAGAGAGGTTATGTGGCTCATTTATAGTCACATGACCTATTATTGGGCAGGGTTTGGTCATCAATCCACACTTTTCCAGTTCCTCATAGTTGCCTTCAGACAAAAACCTCATGGCTCATCCCTAGTGTGGATTTCAATATTTAACTCTAACAGAAACAAATGGATTGGGGTACTATATTATAGTTTGATAAGAAAGAAAGAGAGGAAGGAAGGGAGAGAGAGAGAGAGAGAGAGAGAGAGAGAGAGAGAGAGAGAGGAAGGAAGAGAGAGAGAGAAAGAAAAAGAAAGGAAGGAAGAAGGAAAGAGAGAGAAAGAAAGAAAGAAAGAGAGGGAGAAAGAAAAATAAAGGAAGGAAGAAAGAGAGAGAAAGAAAGAAAAAGAAAGGAAGTGTAAAATGACAGTTCTGGAGCAGCCCTCGGAGATCCCGTGGATCTGTGTCTTGCTTCAACAGTGTTTGGACGGAACAGACCCGGGTCCTCCCTTTGTTAGCTTCACCGCTCCTCATCCTTTCCAGTCGCAGCCTCTGGGACCATCTTCTCGCCGCCTTCAGCCCTCCAGACCAGCCCCACCATCTCTGTGGGTAGCTCCGGACTGCGCTCAGCCATGACTTCCCAGGTTCGTCAGAATTATTCCACCGAAGTGGAGGCTGCCATGAACTGCCTGGTCAACCTGCACCTGCGGGCCTCCTACACCTACCTCTCTCTGGGCTACTATTTTGACCGGGATGACGTGGCTCTGGAGGGCGTAGGCCACTTCTTCCGCGAACTGGCCGAGAAGAAGCGCGGGGGCGCCGAGCTCCTTCTCAAATTGCACTCTTTCAGGATGTGCAGAAGCCATCTCAGGATGAGTGGGGTAAAACCCAGGAGGCCATGGAAGCTGCCCTGGCCTTGGAGAAGAACTTGAACCAGGCCCTCTTGGATCTTCATTCCCTGGGCTCTGCTCGCATAGACCCTCATCTCTGTGACTTCCTTGAAAACCACTTCCTGGATGAGGAGGTGAAGGTCATCAAGAAGATGGGCAACCACCTGACCAACCTCCACAGTCTGGCTGCTGGGCCCCAGGCGTCTCTGGGCGAGTATCTCTTTGAGCGGCTCACTCTGAAGCATGACTAGGAGGCGTCTCCTTGCGAGGGGCGCCCACCTCTGCTCTGCACCAGCCAGCCTCGGGACCCTCACCCCAACCTCTCAAGCCACTAGGCAGCTTTGCAACGCCCTGGAGCCCCTCTCAAGTCTTGGACCAAGTAAAAATAAAGCCTTCTGAAACAGAAAAAAAAAAAAGACAATTCTGAAGCCATTTCTGAACCCTCTCAGTACTTCCCCTCCTCCCCTGGGAACTAAGGACCTAACAGCTACACATGCACATACTGAGATATTGGGAACTTTCCATCTCCCTGAATAGGGGCAAGATAACCCTTAGGTGTTGACTTAGTTACTAATGTTTTGACTCAGGCCCTGGGAAAGGGGCAAAGTGACCCTCAGATATTTCCCCCTTACATCATCTGATCTGGCAACCACTCTCCAGCCAATTATTGGTAATAGCCCTTTTGAATAAGCCAATCATAATAGTTAAAGAACAACCCCCAGACACCCCCCTTCCTTCTGTGGGTTTTCCCTTTAAAAATAGCCTGAACCAACTATTCAGGGTCTTCCTAGCCTCCCGAATGCTGGAAGACCCTGTCATGACAGAATTAATAAAATCCTCATGCTTTTACATCAGCTGTGGTGTGAGAGGTGGTCTCTGGGGGCGTCTCCTTCTTGGTGATTGGACTCTAGGGTCCAACAGAAGGAAGAAATAGAGAGAGAAAGAAGAAAAAGAAAGGAAGGAAGGAAGAGAGAGAGAGAGAAAGAAAGAAAGAAAGAAAGAAAGAAAAGAAAGAAAGAAAGAAAGAAAGAAAGAAAGAAAGAAAGAAAGAAAGAAAGAAAGAAAGGACAGTCTGTCATGAGCCACCTTTTTAGGGTAACTTTTGCTGTGATCCTAGCCATGTTGGGTTGGTATGTTTCAGGGTAGAGGCATGAGGATTAGAAATGTTAGGTAGAAGGAACGGAGATAAGAAAGAAAAACAGAGACACGGGACAGTACCAGGAGGGCAACTCAGTGGATATTGAATGCTGAATTTTCTGAGTTCTGAGTTTCTGCATTTATTTTTCATATACTTTTATACCCCAGTACAAAAAGGGGGAAGAAGGCAACAGACTGCTTTAACTTGACACAAAGGACAACCAGAACAGTTGTTTGCTTCAATACTTTGAGACATCAAGCCATTAATTCCTGAGTAAAGCATATGTTGTTTGGAGCAGTGAACACACCCTAGACCAAGTATCCTGCAGGCAGCCACTCCCTAAGTCAAACCTCCTATTTCAAAAGAAGGAGCAGAAGTATGCTTGAATTCTCTGACCTTTGGTCAGGGTGGAATGGATCCTTATCTATGGGCCATCTTAATGTCCAAAACACCAAGTAACTACACCCTAGGTCAGAATATCTTGTTTTGTAGCCATGCCTGTTTTCAACAGCTTTAAGAGAACAAAAATAAGCTCAAACTCTCTGAACTTCAGACAAGGTGGAACTGTAATGGATAAAGTAAAAATGCTGTGGATCCCTGAGTGGCTGTAGCAGCAGAAATGCTGCAGGTCCCCAAGCAAACAGCGGCAGTGGGCAGTGGGTCCCTGAGAGCAGCAGTCCCAGGCGGGGAAGGCAGTCTCCCAAGTGGCTGCAGCAGGCCACGAGTCCCAGGCAGGGAGCTGTGTGGTGGATGAGAGACCTCAATGGGGCAGCCAGTCCCACTTGGAAAGACAAACAGATGGGCATGCAATGAGACCACACCACAGGTCTCCGAAGGTGGCTGGTCCTGGGCAGGGAGGCACACGGCAAGCAAGAGACAGACAGATAGGCACACCATGCAGAGTGAGGTTGGATATTTAATTAATGGGTTATGGAAGTGAAGGGGAGAAGGGAGAAGAGCAGAGAGGCAGAGAGAGAGGAGAGCAAGAGAGAAAAACAAAAGGGGGGAAGGGGAGAAATGGGAAGAGACAGAAGCTGCCTCTTCGAGAGGGAGATGGAAAAGAGAGAAGGGACTCAGGCTGGAAGCTAAAGATCAGCCTGTCTCAGCAGCAGGGGAGGGAATGGGTGTGGCTTGTCTCTTAAAGGGACAGAACAGATCATTATAGGAATAGGTTCGCATTTTGGGGTCTCCACACAGGGTCTGTACCATTACCATGTACTTGATCTGTACTAGGACTAAATGAATTTTTCAAAAGACTATAGATGCTTGAAACACACATAGGAGGCCCTCTTCCATCCACCCCTACTGCCATCACTACACCTACCAGTCTAGCTCCAGACCCTAGCTCCTATACTGGACTTGTCTATTAAGTCCAACTTCCCCTCTCTCATGAGGGATGTCCAAGAAAATACAAATATGTAGCTGAGTGAAACAATAAAGACAATCCAAGATTTGAAATCTGAATTCAGTAAAAAAAAAAAAATTACAGAGAACTCAAATGGAAATGAAGGTCCAATTAAAACTCAATAACCTAACTAGAAAACTCAAGGGAAACTTTAGAAATAGAATAGGTCAAGTAGAAAGAAGAATATCAGAACATGAAGATAAAGTAAAGGAATTAGATCACATAAACAAAAAATATGAAAAATAAAGATTAAGCACAGGAAAGAAACATACAGGAACTGTGGGACACCATGAGAAGATCAAATCTTCAAATTATAAACACAGATGAAAGTGAAGAGTCCCAGGTCAATGGCAAAATGGCATAGACTGGACCTTCAACAAGATTGTTCGGGTTGGTTTTATTATTATTGTTTTGTCAACTTGATACAAGTTAAAAGTTATCTGGGAAGAGGAACCTCACTTGAGAAAGTTCTTCCATCAGATTGACTGTAAGCAAGTCCAAAGTACATTTTCTTGATTAATGATAGATAATGGCAGGTCCAACATATGGCAGGGAGTGGTGTCACTCCTGGACAGGTAGTCCTACATTGTATAAGGAAGTATAATTACCAAACCATGAGGAATATTCCAGTACCCATCATTCCTCTGTGGTCTGACCTCCTTCAGCGAAAGAGTGTGACCTGAGAGTTGTAAGATAAAATAAACCTTTCCTACCCAAGTTGCTTTTAGTCTGGATTTTTTTTTAAAGATTTATTTATTAATTATGTATATAGTTTTCTGTCTGCATGTCTGCTGCAAGTCAGAAGAGGGCACCAGATCTCATTACCATTATAGATGGTTGTGAGCCACCATGTGGTTGCTGGGAATTGAACTCAGGACCTCTGGAAGAGCAGTCAGTGCTCTTATCCTCTGAACCATCTCTCCAGCCCTAGTCTGGATTTCTTATCACAACAATAGAAACGCTAATTAAGACAAAGTTCATAGAAGAAAATTTCCTCCAAACTAATGAAAAATATACTCATACAGATAGAAGAATCACACAGAATAGCTAATACAAAAGATCAGAAGAGAATATCTCCACAGCATGTCACTAAATATACAGAACAAAGGGGGTATTGAAAACTGCAACAACAACAAAATACAACTCATAGATAATGGAAACCCATTATATATAAATAACAACTGAAACTTCTAAAGACAGAGCAACTTTGGGCAATGCACTACAAGTTCTATAAGACCATGGGTGCCCACCTAGACTATCACGGCTAGCAAAACTATCTGCCAAAGTTGAAAGAGAAAGAAGATTTTCCCATGATGCAAATGCACTAAAAGAATTTGTATCGAGCAGACTGACCTTAAACAGGACACAGAAATCAATGCTCCAGAGTGGAGAGAAATGAACCAAGTCAAGAAACTGTAGGAAGAAAATAAACGAAGAAAGGAAATTACTGAAGCAGTGTACAAGGAAGAACACAATGAGCAAAAGGCAAGCAACAACAAAATGACTGCAATCAACACTCACCTTTCAATAATAACTTTAAATATTAATGCCCTCTATTGTCCAAGCAAAAGACAAAGGCTAGCTGAATGGATTAAGAAACAAAATCCATGCTATGATGTTATAGAGGTCACTTGTTTGTTTCCTGCTGCCCAGCAGCTCAGACCTGAAAAAAATCACACAGAAACCATATTATTTGCAATACTATTTGGCCAATAGCTTAAGCATATTTATAGCTCACTCTTACATCTTAATTTAACCCATATCTATTAATCTGTATATTGCCACAAGGCTGTGACTTACCAGATAAAGTTCCAGTGTCTGTCTCCAGTAGGGCTACAAGGCTTCTCTCTGACTCTGCCTTCTTTCCCCCAACATTCAGTTTAGTTTTCCCCGCCTACCTATATTCTGCTCTGTGCAGGCCTAAGACAGTTTCTTTATTAACCAATAGTATTCACAGCATACAGAGGGGAAATTCCACATCACTTCCCCTTTTTTGTTTAAATAAAAAGGAAAGTTTTAACTTTAACATAGTAAAATTACATATAACAAAACAGGTATCAAACAAGAATTACAGTTACAATATTTATATCTACTTTATCTTTTATCATAACTAAGGAAAACTATATTATTACTATCTATTCTTCATTCCATCAAAGAGTCCAGAAGGATATAATGTTACATAAGTAAACAGGAAGTGCATTGTAAGCAACTTCCAAAACTCTAGAATTGACAGAAACATTTCACTGCATGGACAGTCACCCAAAGTTCTTCCGTAACATTGGAGCATCCATCTTCAGCCTACAGGCCCATAGTATCCAGAAGACTTTTCCATAAAGCAGAAAATTTTCAAAGACAGTTCCACCTATATTGGTAGTTTGTCAGTCACTTTTTTTCTGTGTTCTGCAGACTGTCTAGCTGACTCTTTTTTGTAGCAAGAACCCCAAAGGACTCTCTCACCTTTAGGCAAGTTCAGCAGTCATTTCTCTGTGGATCCTGAATGTCCACTTCATACAGCATAGCATCAAGCAGTACAAGCAAGAGCAGTTTCTTACCCAAATGGCTAACCAACACCATAAGGAACCTCTTCAGTGCCCATCATCCTCTTAAAGTTATTAGTGCTGCCAGGAGCAGATATGTCTCACTGTCATAAAAAGTCCTAAATTTGTAAACAAGGTAAATGTCATATTCTGAAGGCCTTTGAAAGGTTTGAAGAATACCTATCTAACTGAAATATATCTCTATATAGCCAGAAAACTTAATTAACATGACTACAAGCTTGACTATTATAGATGATTATCTGTTAACCTATATTTCTTAATTATTCATTACTTTTTTTTGGTTTTTCAAGACAGGGTTTCTCTGTAGCTTTGGAGCCTGTCCTGGAACTAGCTCTTGTAGACCAGGTTGGACTCAAACTCACAGAGATCCACCTGCCTCTGCTCCCGAGTGCTGGGATTAAAGGCATGACCAACACTGCCCAGCTTATACATTACATTTTTAAATGAGTGGCACATACATAATATATTAATCAAGAGCAAAAATATACATATAACAAAATTGGCCTTAAATTTTTATCAATAAACCAAGATCCATATCCATGCAAAGTATCCATCTCAATAGCATATCCTCCATTAAGTGCAAACAAACATTTATAAACAATATTTGGGAATATGGACATATGTCTCTCCAAACTAGTTCCTGCTTTTTGTTAGGCAAAGTATTTTTGGGGATGTTCATGGCGACCTTTCAGGGGGTGTTGGTCTATCAAACCACATTAGTCTAGAATTAATCCACAGGTCTCATCCTCTGTGGAAACAAAAGCAGAACCTCTTTTCCAAAGCAACAAATCCTTAGACCCAAATTTTGAAGTCAAGATACCTTTAGAATATATATACTGGTTAGTTTAACAGTCTCTACAATGAAATGTCTCTCTGTATTTAATGCATTCACAGTAAAAAAAAATCAAAGAAAACACAATAATCTAGACTCTCTGTGTATATTCCATCTTTACATGGCTTATTTTCTACTCTGTTACTTTGTCTACAAATTTAACATTTATTTTGTTATCTTTGCTCCTTTAATCTATGACTATCTGTACTCTGTCTCTTTAAAGACTTTATTTAACTCTCTATACTTTTTCTTCTCTCTCCCAGCCTACATACATTTTTTTAAACACACCATGTCTCATTTAGAGGTCTTTTATGTCTGAATCTGTCCTTATTGTGTATCTGTAATCCTTTTCTGACCAGGACGACTTCTTAAAATGCTAAGCGCCTCTTAAAAACCTAAGCTGCAGCATTGCTGGGCAAATATGGCCCTGTTTGCTTGCTCCACCCAGTCCAACATGGCGGAAGTCTGTTCACTGCCTCTGAGACTGCTGGGTGGGAGCCATCCTCACCACCTCAACTCTGATAACCAGTTGGTCCATGCTGCCATCAAATAACTTGCAGCATGCTGCCCACCAACCCTATTTAAATGTTCGGCCTCCTGAAAGAACCAGAGTTCGTGCTGGCAGCACTGCCCAGGAAGCTGCCGTTTCAAAACTGCATGGCTTTTTTTTCTGTTACCGCTAAATCAGGAAAACCTCTCTTAAAGGGGCTGCAGCATGCTGCCAGCAAGCAAAGCCCATTTGGAAAAAAAAATGTGGCTGAAGTTTGTCTTTTAGTGTCTAGAATTCCTTTTTAAGCTTTCTCAGGTTTTACATGGATTTAGCTAGCACACGTTGCAGCATCAATTTGTTGTAGGAGGCCACTTGTTTGTTTCCTGGTCGCACAGCAGCTCAGACCCAAAACAAAAAAAAAATCACACGAAACCATATTATTTGCAATACTATTTGCCTAATAGCTTAAGCATATTTATAGCTCACTCTTACATCTTAATTTAACCCATATCTATTAATCTGTATATTGCCACAAGACTGTGGCTTACCAGGTAAAGTTCCAGCATCTGTCTCCTGTGGGGCTACATGGCTTCTCTCTGACTCCACCTTCTTTCCCCCAGCATTCAGTTTAGTTTTCCCTGCCTACCTATATTCTGCCCTGTGCAGGCCTAAGATAGTTTCTTTATTAACCAATGGTATTCACAGCATACAGAAGGTAATCCCACATCATTGTGCCTTTAACCTCAACACTCAGGAAGCAGAGGCAGACAGATCTCTGAGTTTGTGGCCAGCCTGGTCTACAGAGTGAGTTCTAGAACAGCCAGAACTACACAGAGAAACCTCTGCCTCAGGAGAAAAAAAAGAGTTAAAGAAAAGAATAAAGAAAAAGAAGCAAAATCCATCTTTCTGTTTTCTACAGAAAAATTTATCTTTTCTGTTTCTGTTTTCCTTTCTTTTTTTTTTAAGCTCAGCTTTAAAGATAGGTACCACCTGTTATGATCTGCTGGCCTGATCACCTGAGTACTCTGTCCCTTTAAGAGATAAGCCACACCCACTCCCCCTTTCTGTGGAGGTAAGCAGATCTTTCACCTCCTCCAGCCTATGCTCTCTCTTCCTGCCCCTCTTCTGAAGAGGTAATCTCTCTCTCTCCTCTCCCCATCTCTCTCCCTCTCTCCCCTTTCTCTCTTCCTCTCTCTCTTCTTCTTTCCTTTCTCCCTTTCCCCCAATTCCCTTTCCCCTTCATAACCCACTAAATAAACTCTATACCTAAAGTCTCTTTCTGCATGGTATATCTGTCTGTCTCTCACCCTCCATGGTCTCCCACCCACAGACTTGCCAAGGCCTCTGGGAACCCACCAAGGCCTCAGGTGACCTGCCACTACCCCGTCAAGACCTGTGGTGACCCACCACAGCCCCTCATGGGACCAGCCTTCCCCCCCACCAGATCTTTCAAAAAAAATAATACCACCATAAGTAAAAACATGAAAAATGTATTCTAAAAAAGGAAGTAAGCAGGTGTTGCTATGCTAACATCTGACAAAAGACTTCTAACTAAAACTAATCAGGAGAGATAGACAAGTACACTTCATTCTAATCAAGAGAATAATTAACCAAGATGATATAAAACCCTAAATATATATGCACTAAGGCATGGTGCACTCAGTTTCATCAGAAGTGTGCTACTGGTTTTAAAGACACAAAATAATAGCAACCCATTAACAGTACATGATTTCAATACTCTGCTTTCTCCAATAGACAAATCATCTGGACAGAAACAAAGAAACATTAGAAATAAATGTTCTCATATATCAAATGTGTCAGATCCTACCGAACAGATATCTACAGAATATTCCACCCAAATACCAAATAATATACATTTTACTCAGCAGTTCTTGGAGTACAAAGCCTGTAAGTGCACACGCTTACTTACCAAGCCGAGGTTGCCTGATAGACCCTTGAGGAATTAAACCAGGCAGCTAGACCAGGCCAACTCCATGATTTCCCTTCTGTGACACAGATCATATCCTAGGACACAAAACAAATCATAGCAAATAACTACATGATCCGAGCACAATGCAATAAAACTTCAACAGTGGAAAAATATCTAGCAAGTACACAAAACCATGGAGATTGAAGAATTTGTTATTGAATGGTAAATGGGTCAAAGAAGAAATCAAAAAAGAAAATTTGAACTTCCTAGAACTAAATGACAATGAAAACACAAGACCCCAAAAAACTTCTGGGACACATTAAACGCAGACCTATGTGGGGAGAGGGTACTACACACCAACAGCAAATTATCTGAAATAGAAATTATTAATAAAGCAATTTTTACTTACAATAGCTGCAAAAATACAATACTTATTGTTCAGTCCATTTTCTCAAATTCTAATAAGGAGTCCAAATATCTAGAAATGGGCTCCACCAGGACTATAGGATTTTGGGAGGTTAGATAAAAGCCAGGATTCCTCAGGAACTTGTAAATCTGGTTCCCCTCTACCAAAAGGACTGGTTTCCCTTATCACTGGAAGAAGGGACAAATGGCTACCTGTGGTGCCTGCGCCTATTAGCAGCTGGCCTCCTGGTTCCCTCAGTATCACAATTACCTGTTACCCACTTCAAAGTCCATGCTGCTGTCCTAGCTCCTCCTCACCTCACCCACAACCCTAAACTTCCTCCAGGCATCCATCCTCCTTATTATAACCCTGATATTCTCTCTCTCTCTTTCTCTCTCACTATGTTCAGTCTACTTCTTTCTCCTGAACCTTACCAGACGCATCTGGCTGTTTTCTATCATATCTACAATAAAGCCTCCCTGCCCCCTTAACAACAGAGCGGTCATGTTGTCAGTTTTATAGACAAAACAGCCCTACGACAAAAATTACAAAGCACTGATAAAAGAAATTAAGAAAACACACATACACACATACATTGGAGGAAAAAAAAATAATACTGAACTTTTTGTTCTACCCAAAGCAATCGCTATCAAAATACCAATGACATCCTTCTAAGAATGGAGTGGGGGAAGGGGGGTAATCCTAAAATCAGGAGGTGAAAGTGCATAATTTTAATTCCAGCACTCCAGAGGCAGAGGCAGGCGACTGCTGAGTTCAATGCCAGCCAGGGATACACAGAGAAACCCTGTTTCCAAAAGAAAAATACTGAAATGTGTATGATATTTACAAAACAAAAAAAGGCAAGAGTCAACGCTATCTTGAGTAAAATGAAGAAAAGCTAAAGACATTGTTCTAATTCCAATCTGTACTACAAAGCTTGCAGTAACCAAAATGGCAGAGCAGACATATAGATCAATAGAGAACCTAAAATTAAACTGACCCACAGGGCAGAGGGATTTCAGCCCTATGATACTGACATCCAAAGCTCTTGTAAATCACCTTGGATCATAGTATTTATGCATGTGGAAAACTTGTCTGCTCTGGTTTGGTTTCAGAGTTTTATAGACCCCAGTTTTTTGCACTGCATTCATTAAGGACCTCTACAATTAACTTAATTTTATCATAGGAAAAAAATTTTATACACTCCATATAATACTCTGGAAGTGATATTTATATAGACATTCCAATATAACCACACATTCACACACACGGCCTTAAAAACAAAGAATAACTCAACCTTGATAAGATTATAAATTATAGTCCTGCGTAGGAAGGTAGCTCAGTGTAGAAGCACTTACCATTGTACTAACACACAATGCCTAGTAATAAAAATGAAGCACTTAGCCTGTAAAAGCTCAAATCTTTTGAGTTAACATGTGTTTTTAAAAGTGTTAAAAGTGAAAGGACCCAGCCAGATGCACTTGTTGAATGGAGAGTGGGCCCTTTGTTCACCCCAGCAGCCCAGCCTAGCTTACACCTGAAATAATCACAGAGAAACTGTATTAATTAAAACACTGCTTGGCCATTAGCTCTGGCCTCCTATTGGCTAACTCTCACATCTTGATCTAACCCATTTCTGTTAATCTGTAATCACCACGAGGTTGTGGCTTACTGGGAAAGATTCAGCATGTCTGACCTGGCAGCTCCATGGCGGGCAGCTCTTTCTCTCTCTGCTTTCTTCTCCGCCTACCCAAGTTCTGCCATATCAGGCCAAGCAGTTTCTTTATTGATTAACCAATGAAAGCAGCACATAAACAGAAGGACCTCCTACACCATTTTCCCCTTTTCTGTTTAAACAAAAAGGAAGGCTTTAACTTTAACATAGTAAAATTACATATAACAAAACAGTTATCAAGCAAGAATTACAGTTACAATATTTATATTTATTTTATCTTTTGCCATAACAAAGGAAATGATAACTATAACTATCCATTCTTCAACTCCATCAAAGACTCCAGAAGGATATAATATTACCTAAGTAAACAGGAAGTGCATTGTAAGCAACTTCCAAAACTCTAGAAATGACAGAGACATCTCGCTGCCTAGCAGTTCCTTGCCCAAATGGCTAACCAATTCCATAAGGAGCCTCTTCGATGCCCATCTTCCTCAGGAAGTAGCAGATGCTGCCAGGAGCAGATGTGTCTCAGTCGGCAGTTGAGCAAAGAAAGTTTTTGAGGGTGTTTATGGCAACCTTCCAGGAGGGCGTGGTCTATCATACCATATTGGTCTAGAAGGAATCCACAGGGTCTCATCCTCTGTGAAAACAAAAGAAGAACCTCTTTTCCAAAGCATCATATCCTTACACGCAATTTTGAAGTCAAGATACCTTTATAATATACATGCTGGTTTAGCTTAGCCCATACAATGAAATGTCTCTCTGTACTTAGCTCCTTTACAGTCAAAAAATTCAAAGAAAACACAATAAAATACATAATCCAGACTCTCTGTGAATTTTCCATTTTTACGTGGCTTATTTTTCTTTACTTTTTTTTAATCTATCAATATTTTTACTGCCTGTCTCTTTAAAGACTTTAAAGACCCTTTTTTTAAAGCATTAACTTTATTTTATGACATTCTATACTCTTTTTCTTCTCTCTCCCAAGCCTACATATGTTTATCTAACACTATGACCCATTTAGAGGTCTTTTATGTCTGAATCTGTCCTATTGCATTGTCTTTAAGTCTCTACTCTCTTGAAGAGCTTTTAAAATGTTAAGCAGCTTGGTTGCAGCTGCTCTGCCTCTCTCCAATTTTAAAATGGTGAACGTACCATTTCTGCTAGCTCTGGTGTGACTAGGTAGGAGCCGCACTCAGCACTTTAACTCTGAGAATGAGCGTGCAGCACATAAACTCTTTTTATCTGAGTTACAGCCAAATCTGCCATGCAGAGCACTGTGCAGCCTGGAAACATCTCTGTGTATGGCAGCAGGAATCTGCCTTGCTCTCCTGCCTGTGCACACCTAATAGACCTGACCACACCACCTGCCAAGCCACAGGCATGGTCTCAGGTACTTTGTTCCCGACCCTGAATGGGCACACAAACATCCGGGCCCACAAATGCTCCATAGCCGGAGTTTGCACCAGTGGCAGGGCCCAGGAAGCCTCATTTTAAAATGGTGAGGGTTTTTTTTCTCTATTGCTATTGCTGAGTCAGGAAAATCTCTCTGTGGCACCCCACCAGCAAACAGCAAAAAGCTGTGTTAAGCTGTTTTTTCTGTGTTTAAAATAAAGCTCTCTCAGATTTTACGTAGAGCCAGTTTACCACATTGGAGCACCATTTGTGAAATGGAGAGTGGGCCCTTTGTTCATCCCAGCCACCCAGCCAGCTTACACCTGAAATAATCACAGAGAAACTGTATTAATTAAAACACTGCTTGGCCATTAGCTCTGGCCTCCTATTGGCTAACTCTCACATCTTGATCTAACCCATTTCTGTTAATCTGTAATCACCACGAGGTTGTGGCTTACTGGGAAAGATTCAGCATGTCTGACCTGGCAGCTCCATGGCGGCTCTCTCTCTCTCTGCTTTCTTCCTCCCAGAACTCAGTTCTGTCTATTCCACCTACCCAAGTTCTGCCCTATCAGGCCACGCAGTTTCTTTATTGATTAACCAATGAAAGCAGCACATAAACACAAGGACCTCCTACACCATGCCGTAAGAGCTGCTTGGTCTTCTCTCAGAGATCAGGCCTCCATTTCAGTTTCCTGAGACTGAGCAAGCAGTTTCTGAAAGAGCCACAAAGGACAATCCCCAACACCCCGACAAGGAAGAGGAGGCCTGGCACATGCAGTACCAGATGAGATCTGAGCCACAGTAAGCAACTCAAGGACAAGGCCTGGGACTTGTCCAAACCTGCTCAAAAATGGAAAACCATAGATCTGACCAACCCAACTAGCCCTGGCCAATTAGAAAGCAATATATGATTGCCACTTGCATCAGCCAATTCCAGATAAAATGACCTCACTGCCTTAGGACCTCCCTTATCTAGGCTTAAAAGGAACCTGCGAGTCCCTCTCAGGTCGGCCCCAGAGTGCTGGAATAAAGGCTCTCGCTCATTGAGTGGGTGATGGTCTTTTGTGGGACTTCTCCAGGACCCTAACATGAAAAATTAAAAACCTTTAAAAGTTGTGCATCAAAATTCTTGGGATTTTAGCAAAGATATTCTGGCAAAGATAAGCAAAATCTTGTCAGAACAGGGTCCAGAAATGGAGTCGTGTGAGAATCCTGAGTGCTTGTGAGAACACTCCCAGAAAGTAAGAGTCCCGTGGCCTGTTTCATTAAACCAAATTGTTCTTCAGATGTCTCCATGCTCTTCCCAGGAGTAGCAGTCATGAGCTTCCTTCTGACTACTCGTGTTTGCTTCCTGCTGCTATTCAACTGGATGGTTAAACCATCCTTTCTATGCCTCTATGGAAAAACACGCTCATGCCACAGATGGCCTGAGCTTGTGACTGGACACTCCTACTCCTGACGTTCTTAATCCTCAGAGGGTCCATTGTCTGGAGCTCTGAATACAGTTGGCTACCGCTTGAGACTTGAATTGCTTCGTTTATAGGCTCCATCCTCCCATCCTTCTAGAGGGTGACAAATCCTGTCTTCATTAAAACAGAGACTAAAGCTTTGGAGACGGCACAGAAAAAGTGTGATCCCCAAGTAAGCAACTAAATAAGACAAAAGGTAAACTATCTGGGGACTAAGGCAAACCGAAGGTTGCCGCTTGGGAAAGTGAGCCAGAAAACATAAGACCAGGACATCATATTTAAAATGTGGGTATCTTGAAGTTTTGAAACACAGACTAATTAAATAGCCCAGGCTGGCCTAGAACTCACAATCCTGCACCAGCCTCCAGAGTGCTATTATAGGCAAGCCTCAACACACCTGACTGGAGGTGTGTAAAATTAAAGCTGTGAACAGAGCCAAGCAAAATCTTGTGCTAGTTTGGTTGTTGTTGCTCATTTTGTTTTGTTTGTTTCTTCATTTGATTGTTTAGACAGGGTCCTACTTGCAGCCCCACCTGGTCTGGAGTTCAGAGCTCCATCAACCCCTGCCTCCCAAGAGCTGGGATTAACGAATGGTGTGTGCCCCTACACCCAGAAAAACATTGGGTTAGTAAAGAAAAAAAAAGCCATGACTGTTACAAACTATCCAATAAAATCCAATCATACTATCTTTAAAGATTCTAAAATGGAAACTGAAATTCTTTAAGCAATGTACTAATGAACCCTAGACAGCAAGTCTCATTAAAACCAAGAACAATGATGGGTCAGTGAGATGGCTCAATAGGTAAAAGCCTACTGGTCTGAGTCCAATTGCTGGATCCCAGAGCAGAAGGAGAACCAACCCCAAAAAGTTGTTCTCTGAGCTCATACATGTGTAGTAACATACACGCTCATACCCCTACACACAAATCATAAACACAACAATAATAAAAATCCTTAAATTCAGTAAGCCTATTAACTCTACTGAACATGTCATTTCAAAGTTCTAACCATTGAGATAATAAAAAATAAACCCAACTGAGGAAGACACAAAAGTTAAGCAAAAATACACAGTGTTCAAAGCTAAAAAGAAAGACAATAAAGCAAAAGGTTTTCACAAAAATGCTTTATTTCTCTAATTGCTATTTCTTATAAATAACTTTGGCAACATTAACAAAATAATAACTTTTATTTGAAAAAGAAGCAACAGACTTCACAGAGTAACAAAATAGTAATCTTGACAGCTATTTAAGACGTGTGTAAACAAAACAAAGTGACATTGCTTTAAAAATAGATAGAGCTCTCCATATAAAACAGAAAGCTTCCGAACACTCGGCTCACTATGCTTCTTTGTGTTATAGGCACGGAAATGGACTTAAGCTAGCTCACTTCGAAGACAGAACCAAAACTCTTGCTAATGATTTATTCCTGAAGTTCTGTGACTAGGAAACTCAGCT
Source organism: Ondatra zibethicus (assembly GCA_004026605.1). Taxonomy (NCBI): domain Eukaryota; kingdom Metazoa; phylum Chordata; class Mammalia; order Rodentia; family Cricetidae; genus Ondatra; species Ondatra zibethicus. The sequence goes on along the minus strand of PVIU01015279.1, from coordinate 24,483 downwards.
AGATTGCAGAGGGAAGAGAGGTGCAGCAAGAGGTAAGTTGCCTTCAAAAAGAAGGGATAAACAGGACTTCAAAAGCAGGGTAAGTTTCTAGACTTCTAAAAACCTCGACAAGCTCAATAAACCACGCGTGAGGTAGCAAGCCATGCAGGCCTCAGTCTTTGCATTGGGAAGAAGCGGGAATCTGAGGAGTAAGGCCAATACAATAGGTCAGAATAGTGCAGCAGCGGGGAGAGGGAAGTGGCAGCAGATGGGAGACAGGGGTAGGCTCTCGGGTAGGCTCCAGGCCAGAGCCCTGGAGCCTCCTTTAGCAGTAAACAACAATCCATACTCCTTAGGAGCATGCTTAAGTGAAATGGCAAATGACAGCCAAGGTGCTTGCGACACTAAGCACTCGCTAAACACAGGTCTGAGGTGGTTCTTATTTTTACCACAGACAGCACACAAGTCTGCAGATTCATTCAAGCACAGTAGGACAAACAACCCTTTCCACATCTAAAGGAAAGGGACAGAGTAAAAAGTTAGTGTGCCTTGGCCCAAGAAAACTCATTCAAAGGGCCTATCAAAATAGTCAAGATGCAGACCACATTCAAGCCATGGGTCAAGCACAGAGCAAATAAAGACACCAAAAGATACGAACAACCGCTCATCTCCCTCCATCTTAACAGAGATGCTGAGGCCTGATGATGACCTCTTCCCAGTTTTCCATGAAATCTAAGGAAACTTCACTAGACTGAGGGGGGGAAAGGAACTAGGGGCATCTAATGTACCCATCCCCACTGCCCCTTTCTTCTTTTTGGCTCTAAGGGACAGGGTCTTGCTGTGTAGTTAGTTTAGCCAAGAACTTGCTGAACAGCCCAGGCTGACCCTTCTGCCCCAGGCCCCTAAGAGCAGATGTCACCAGTGTGTGCTACCACACCCAGCAAGATAAGGTACTTCTAAAGCAAAAGGGGAGTCTCAGGAGAGTTTTCCAGACCCACGTGTATAACCAGCGTGCATCCAGACTCCTTGACTGATGAAAAGCAGCAGCTGGGCACCTGGGCTAGACACGGAGGAATAGCAGGCGGCACCGGACCAGGCTCAAGCCCTGGTAACTTCTACAGAAACGGCTAACGCTACTGAAGCTGCGGAGGACCAGTCCTCGGAGGGTGCCCTACTTGTTCCTCCTCGTGACCAGCTGAGTCGTATGATACATTAGATGGGAGAAAGCAAGTCTTCGTTTAGGACGTATCTTGCACACCCAAGTGCTTCAAGTAAGACCCAAGCAATATTAGCGTGATCAGCTGGGAAATTATACATACAACAAAAGGAACGCACGTCATTATAATCACTCAAATATGAGGCAAGATACAAACTGGGACTAGGGATCTAGTTCAGTGGCAGAGCCCTTGCCTGGTACACGTAAGGCCCTGGGTTTAATCCCTAGCACCAAGTGGGGGCAAAAAAGCACCACATCACCACACTCAAGCTTCACATGATCAATAACCATAAGCTACACATACACTGAGAAACGCAGTGAAAAGGCTCCACCGTGGGCGTAAATCCTAGTCGCCCTGGGTTATTTCTTTGTGCTATGTCCAGCATCACTGGGCAAGTCCCTACTACAGTTGAGAACTAAACTTTACTTCAGTCCAGGTCGCAAACTGGACAGATGCCATTTTTCTGAACCTTTTTCATTAAAACTAAGGTTCAATACACTTCAAACAACAAAGGCCAAGGTTTCTTTCCCCCGGAAAAAGACAATGCACTTTACTGCTCTGGTCAGTTCCTTCTTCAAACGCAACTAACCAGATGGGAGAAGAGAGGGCATGAATCTTGCTACCCTAAAGTATCAAGCGAAAGGAAGTCCGTGAACACCGGGTCCCATTCTTGCTACTTCAGGTGGCACTAAGGATACACAGCTGTGTTTTTCATGTTCGTAGGGGGAATTTTACAAAACGTGGGCATTTTACAAGAATGGCCTGGCCTCCCTGGATCTTCTCTTCGGTAAAGACATTCAGGCAGTACTCTATCTTTGGCTCCAAGACTGGAATGAATGTATGCCCATCCACTTACCCATGCTAAACCACTCCCTCCTACAGCAAGCACTAACTACCTATATATAGATCTTCAGGAGAGGTGCGGCTGTGTGAGTCCCACCAAACTCCAAACTTTTAGGTAGAAGAGCTCTCAAGCTTAGGAGTTACATAAAAATACTAACAAATAGGTTTAACTTCTGTTTCCCACTCACAAGGATACAGGCATAAGCATCTTCCTTGTGCTGGGCCAAACAATCTTAAAGCAGATGTATTTTAAATAACCCTCATTGTTCATTCAGTAAATACTGTAGGTCAGAGAATGGGGTGATAGAGAACTTGCTTATTATTTGTGAGGCCTTGGACCCAGCCCCAGCACTAAAACAGAACAAAATAAACCCTCACAAAATAAAAACAAACGAACAAAAACCCTGCATTATCACAAAAAAAAATTTTTTTAAAAAGTTCACTTATGAATAACAAATGTATAGCTTGTACTCTTATCTCTAGGAAGGGTTTTGGGTTCCGACTTAGATCAGTGGGACCTTTTTGAAGGTCTACCTTGAGATCTGGGGGAAGACGGTTCCCAGTCAGTTGTGCTCACAGTGATTGACGCTACTTTCACAGATTCTGACTGAACAGGCTCCAAGGACACCTGAATGACAACCTTGGTATCAGGAGGCAGCCCTTCTAGCTGCTGAGGCTTCTTAAACGTTTGGTGACACCGCGTCTTATGCTCCATTTTTTCCTTGAAGGTTAAAAACTGCAACCGACACTTGGAACACTGGTGACCGCTCCTTTCCCAGTGGCCCCTATAGTGACACATGTACGGTGTTGCAGTTTTGAAGATCTTAAGACAAAACAGACACAGTAGGTTCTTAGTGTTGACATGGCACTTCCTAAAATGTGTTTCCACATCGGCAAAGGCGGACGACCTGTAGTTACAGATCTGGCACACGTAGGGCATCTCCCCGGGCTTATGATTGTCCTTCATGTGCTGTAGCAGAACGTGGTCTGTCTCAAACGACAGGTCACAGATTCTGCAGACCATAGTGGGGTCGGGGGCGGTGTGCACACGGTCAACGTGACACTCCAGCTGGAAGGGGGAGGGGAACTGGCGGTGGCAGTGCTGGCAGGTGGTATGGGTCTCCCAGCCATCATTCCCTTGCCTCTCAAGTTCCAAGTGATGTTTGGCATGATTCATAAATTTGACATTTTTCAGCGCTTTCAAACACTGGGGGCATTTGAAGGTCGTGTGAGTCTTCTGCTCTGGCTGCACATCTCCTCTGTGCTGCCCATAATAAAAGTCACTAAGTAACAAGGTCAAACTTCCCTTCCTGGGATCCAAGGTCTCTAGACCGGCTAGACTTGAAAAACCAACTCCTGCCGGCCCTCTCTCCTGGCGAGGGTGTACGTTTGAAGGACTGACGCGGAGGACTGGAAGGGGTGCTCCGTTCACAATGTGGTTAAGAGATTTGGGAACATCTCTGGAGCATGGACTCGGCTGGGGACTCAGGGTATGGAAAGTACCTGATGAATGTTCTTCTTCAATTTCAATAATTTCAGGCCTCTGCGGATTTATGACATTGACTTCAGAAGAATGGCACTTCGATACATAAGAACTCTCATTTAAATCTCCTGCTGAAAGTGCTGCCCTTACTGGACGAGGCTTCGAACTGGAGATTATAACCAAAGGGGAACCCTGTGAGGAGCTTTTAGGCACAATCTGTGGTGAATTACTTCTATAATCAGGTTCGGACAAAGGCTCAATAATAATAGGACTATCTGTTGACCTTGACTCAGCCGGAGACTCCGGAGACTCCGGCAAGACGATCACCGAGTCAGAGCTGGGGGCTGTAGGCCCTGAGGGCTGCTGTCTTGGAGGATTAGCTATTGTCAGGCAATTTCGTTTTCTTTTCAACCGTGAACCTGGGGTGACCCTGTTCAAAATGTTCGAATTAGCAGGTTTTGAATTTGAACTCGTTCCAACGAAGATAAGTTCGGGGTCGTCACGTCCATGCTCAACCCCTACGAAGATCAGCTCGGCATCCTCATCGTGGGCTTGACTGGGCTTCTGCTCTTCACTGCACAGCACGTACGGCTGCTCCATTTCTAATGTTTCGGTTCCTGACAGGGGTGGCCACACGCCTCAGTACCTCCTCTATCCACAGTGCTACCTGAGTACAAACACATCACACATCAGTAAGCACAGAAGGACTGTGAGGTGGCTATAAACGCTAAGGATGCTCGTTCAGTGCCACTACCATTCTGCCCTCCAGGCCCACCGCAGCCAGGCGTCACACTAGGGGACTTTCTAGGACTTCAGCAATCGTACCATACCCTTAAGACCCCCTGCAACACATTCATTAACAGTGAACTGGAGCTACCCCAGTCTCTCCAGTCAATCATGAACACTGAGTATCTAAAGGACTAGCCTGCTCACACCTACTGGCCTTGAAATAAACCAAGCTCAGACAAGAGCAAAAGCAGACTCACACTCCTACACCACAAAAAGGATCTGGAGACTGAACTCCGGCTGTCACACTTGGCACCAGTGTGCACCTGCACCTGCTGAGCCATCTCACCAAGCCCAGCATAACCTTACCTATAAAAATTAAACTAGTGTGGCCAGGCGGTGGTGGCGCACGCCTTTAATCCCAGCACTCGGGAGGCAGAGACAGGCAGATCTTTGTGAGTTCAAGGACAGCCTGGTCTACAGAGCTAGTTCCAGGAAAGGCTCCAAAGCTACAGAGAGAAATCCTGTCTCTAAAAACAAACAAACAAACAAAAAAAATTAAACTAGCATCTAATATATATCATGCATGACATATTTTAATTTGAATATTAGTATCTAACTTGTAACATATCATTTATTCCTATAAACACCTTGGAAGTCAACTAAAAATATGTTCTGTTAAGCATAATAAAAATTATCTGCCCTTTTCCTCGTTACTCTACATATTTTACTTTCCCAATGGTGGTAAAATACATGTAAAGCACTAAGAAAACAGTGAAGACATGAAACTCACAGTCTGGTGTATGATACATAGCATGGTTCACAACTAAAACTTAAGATCAAGGAAACACACACACACACACACACACACACACACACACACACACACACACGCTAATGCTTCCTGCCATAACAATATGGACTGAACCTCTGAACTGTAAGCCACCCTAAATTAAATGTTTTCCTTTATAAGAGTTGTCATGGTCATAATGTCTTTTCACAGGCATAGAAAACCTAACACAACAAACAAACAAAAATCTAAACCAGAATGACCACATTCTTTCTGAACAAATATCAGAAGGTAATTTGAGAAGTAATATGGCTATCAGGCTTCTGAGGCCCAAAAAAAATTATATATTGAGGGTTTTCACAAAGCCCTTTTACACGATTCCTGAATTCTAGTTTAGATGATATGAGTCTATTACAAAAGAGGTCCTAATGACTCCACCAGAAAAACCTTCAGAACTGATAAGCACTTTTAAATAAGGGGCAGGATATAAGCCGCCCCGCTAGCTTACACCCAAAATAACCACACAGAAAACTGTATTCATTTAAACACTGCCTGGCCCATTAGCTCTAGCCTCTTATTGGCTAACTCTCACATCTTGATTCAACCCATTTCTAACAATCTGTATGTCACCATGAGGTCGTGGCTTACCAGGAAAGATTCAGCATGTCTGACCTGGCATCTCCATGGCGGCTCTCTCTCTGTCTTCTTCCCAGCATTCTGTTCTGTCTTCCCTGCCTATCTAAGTTTTGTCCTATCAAAAGGCCAAGGCAGTTTCTATATTTAACCAATGAAAGCAACACAAATACAGAAGGACCTCCTATAGAGGATGTGGCAGAATGTTTATCAGAACTAAGGACATACAGAAAAGCCTTGTGGAAACGTACTGCTCCATAAGCTAACTTAAATACATTAGTTTAGTAGGGTGGAGAGATGGCTCAGAGGTTGAGAGCACTGGCTATTCTTCCAGAGGTCCTGAGTTCAATTCTCAGCACCCACATGGTAGCTCAGAGCCATCTAGAGTGAGATCTGGGGCCCTCTTTTGGCCTGCAGGCATACATGCAGGCAGAACACTATATAATAAATAAACCTTTAAATACACACACATACACACACACACACACACACACACAGAGGTTTACTTTAAGTTTAAACAGAGACACCCTACAACATGGGTGAACAATACTTCCTCTAAAAAACATGGGTTATTGTTGATTGAGTTTTCTGTCCTGCCTGGTTCGTGCAGTCGTTAAGTCCCAAAGAAATCATAGAGGTCTACATTAGTTATAAACTGATTGGCCCATTAGCTCAGGCTTCTTATTAACTCTTATATCTTATATTAGACCATTATTCTTGTCTATGCTAGCCACTTGGCTCGGTACCTTATTCAGCGAGGCAGTCACATTTTACTTCTTCTGTGGCTGGGTCAGGACTGCAGAAAAAGCTTCCCTTTTCCCAGAATTCTCATTGCTCCACCTCTACTTCCTGTCTGGTTGTCCCGCCTATACTTCCTGCCTGGCTACTAGCCAATCAGTTTATTTAAAATATAATTGACAGAATACAGACCATTGTCCCACACCACTTCCCCCTCTTAAACAAAGGATAGTTGGGTGTGCTGGCAGACACCTTGAATCCCAACACTTAGGAGATAGACGGACCTTTGCAAGTTCAAGGTGTGGTGGCACATGCCTTTAATCTCAATGCTTGAGAGGCAGAGGCAGGCAGATCTCTGTGAGTTCAAGGACAGCCTGGTCTACAGAGGGAGTTCCAGGACAGCCAAAATTACATAGAGAACCTGTCTCAAAAAGCCAAAAATTAAAAACAAAAATAAAAGAAATAGAGGTTAAAATAAAGCCACATAAAGATGGAAAACACACAGAGAATCTTGATACTGTCTGCTATTATGCTCTCTTTGAATTGTTTGAATGCTGAGGAAGGAACAACAGCTGCTAAAAGATATTTGCTTATAAATGCTGCTGAATTAATCCAAGTTAGGTATTTTGAAAATACCTTGGCTTCAAAATTGAAGTCAAAACGTATGTTACTTTGGAGAAGAGGTTTTGCTTTTGTTTCCACAGGAAATGAGAGGCTGTGGATTCATTCTGAGTTAAGAAAAATCAGGTTTGATCAAGGGAAAACCACCTGAGAAATCTCTGATAGGAGCAGATGGCCCGGATGTCTCAGTTCTACATCCAGAACAAATTCAAGACTGCTGCCTGAGATGATCAAGCCTCACAGAATACTCCACTCAGGAATTGATGATAATTCTAAATTTTCTTTAGGTCCCCATAAGATTATCAGTGCCCCCAATCAGTAAGAAGTAGCCTGGAAAACTACACCCACATTCCCCAAAAATGGACTATGGATATTTTCCTTTGTTTAGAATGTTGGTTACAAGTTGTTATGGCTAATGGTCAGGAGAAAAGCTAAACAAAGGATATTAGATTCAGAGTTCTTGTTTTGTTTTGTTTTTTTTTTTCTTTTTTAAGAGGGGGAAGTGGTATGGGACAATGGTCTGTATTCTGTCAATTATATTTTAAATAAACTGATTGGCCAGTAGCCAGGCAGGAAGTATAGGCGGGACAAACAGACAGGAAGTAGAGGTGGAGCAATGAGAATTGTGGGAAGAGGGAAGCTTTTTCTGCAGTCCTGACCCAGCCACAGAAGAAGTAAAATGTGACTGCCTCGCTGAATAAGGTACCGAGCCAAGTGGCTAGCATAGACAAGAATAATGGTCTAATATAAGATATAAGAGTTAATAAGAAGCCTGAGCTAATGGGCTAATCAGTTTATAACTAATGTAGACCTCTGTGTGATTTTCTTGGGACTAAACGGCTGGGGGATCTGGTGGGACAGAAAACCCAGGCAACAGGTTATCCCAGGTGGTGGTGGCACATGCCTGTAATCCTAGCACTCAGGAGGCAGAAGCAGGTGGCGGATCTCTGTGAGTTCAAGGCCAGCCTGGTCTACAACACGAGTTCCAGAACAGGCTCCAAAGCTACAGAGAGAAACCCTGTCTCTAAAAACCAAGAAAAAGAAAAAAAAATAGGTTATTAAATGAAAATTCTTGGTCCTGGGTGTAGCAACATCCCTGTGTTATTGATGTAGGAAGCTCCAGGGGCTCTCCAACAACACAGGCCACTGCCATTGCTCATTTATTTGCCATAACTAGATGGCAAGACCTACTGCTGAAGAAACCCCACAGTTTGGAACCAGGGATACACAAAAATCAAGCTGGAACTGCCCTAGAAACCTCCTCCCTGATGGCTAGCTTTCAGCGCTGGAAGGGGCTATCAGGCCACAGGAGAAGTCATTCCTAGATTTGTCTTGTGGGGGGCTCTACATGCTACAGACTAACTTGACAGAGGAGGTGTGCCTACTGGTTCACTGGTATAATGGTATGTTACACAGACATACCATTGGAGTTGAGGCCTATTCCACAAGATATAATTCATTCCTAGATTGTCAACTTGGTCAAAAACCCAGGGTTGGGAGGTCACAGGTCCTAGGAGGCAAAACCGTCTATTGCTCCACCCTCTAAACTCTAAAAGCAATAAACAATTTCAGCACAGTGACAAGATGCAGAATTAATTGGCAAAAATCAATACTTTTTTAATAACCAACAACAAATATAGAGAGGAGATTGTTAGAGGGAACTCACCACAGAGGACCACTCAAAGACAGTTTAGAGCCAATTGAAAGTCTTTATTCCAGCCAGCTGGCACTACATTCGTGTATTTGGGACCCAAGTGTAGCACTGAGCATTTAGAGTAAGGGGTTTTTTAAAGGCAAAAACCATATTCTGTTATCTCTCTGTACTGCAGGGGGAGGTTTTGTACAAGCAAGCAGTTTAACAGTAGTTAAGATAAGCAGTTAGCTAAAGGGGGGAGGCTTTACACAAGCAGTCAGTTTAACAGAAGCCAAGATAAGTTAGGTGTGACATCTTGACCTTGGGTTCCTAGAATAGAGTTGGAGAACTTTGCACAGGCCTTTCCATTGAGGAGATCAAATTCTAGTTAAATCTAAAATGGCCTCAGCAAGAATACAAGATGGAGGAACCACTGCACTGTCTTACCCTGTCACTTCATCATGAGTGTACTCCCATTGACAATATGCTCAAAGAAAACAAACTATCTAGGACTAAACCTAAACAAAGAAATGAAGAACATCTACAATAAAAACTTAAACCTCTGAAAAAAGAGATAAAGACACTACTAGAAAATAGAATGGAAAGACATCCCAGGTTCATGGACGAACTATTCAGAGTTACTATCCTGAAAATGACTATTCTACCAAAGCTATTTACAGAGTCAATGCAATCTCAAAATTCCCATCTCATTCTTCACATAAATAGAAAAAGATTATCTTAAAATTAATATAGAATCACCAAAGACACCATATAGCCAAAACAATCCTAAATAAAAAGAACAGTGCTGGAGAGCTTACTATACCAGATCTTAAGAAATATCATATGTCAGGCATGGTGGCACATGACTTTAATCCCAGCACTCAGGAGGCAGAGGCAGGTGGACCTCTATAACATATCCTAGGAGTCATAGGACAGCCAGGACTATATAGAAACCCTGTCTCAAAACAAAACAAAAGGTATTATAGAACCACAGTAATGAAAACAGTGTGGTACTGGCACAGAAACAGACATGTAGATCACTGGGACAAAACTGAATTCCCAAGTGAGTATACATAACTTCAGCCACTTAGTATTTGACAAAAATGCCAAATATAAACTGAAGAAAAGAAACCAACTTTAACAAACAGTGCTTGGGAAATTGGACGTCCATATGCAAAGAATGAAATTAGATCCATATCTAAACCCTGCACAAAAACTAACTCCAGTGGACTTCAAATGGACAAAGCTCTAAATGTAAAACACTGAAACTACTAGAAAAAAACAGGCAGTCTCCTACAGGATCTAGGTGTAGGAGAGGATGCTTTGAACAGGACTTCATTTGTCCAGAATAAAGCCAATAATTGACAACTGGGAAAACTAAAAAGCTTTTGCACAGCTAAAAAACAATCAAGCGAAGAGGAAGCCCACACAATGGGGAAGACCCTCTGCCAGCTCTACATCTGATGGAGGATTCCCTTAGAATATATAGAGAACTCAAAAAGCATGAAGTTAAAAAAAAAAAAAATGAACCATTCAGAAAATGAGCTTGGGACCTGAACAGAGACGTCTTAACTAAATAAAAACAAAAGTTCACTGTCTCTAGCTATTAAGAAAATGCAAACAAAAACAAGTGTTGAATTTCATTTTATCACAGTCAGAATGGTGAGGACCAACAAACAGCCAACAACTCCTGGAGAGCACGCGGAGAAAGGGGAACCCCCATTCACGGTTGGTGGGACTGGAAACTAACTGAGCCACTCTGGAAATCAGTGTGGAGAACTCTCAAAATGCTAAGACAGACCACTCTTTGGCACATGCCCAAAGGACAGCCTACTTCACAGACACTTGCTCAATCATGTCCTTCAACTGATAAGTGGATAATGAAAATATCACACATAGATAGATAAACCCCAGAGAAAATAGAAACTAAAAGTCTCCCAACCAAAAGAAGTCCAGGCCTGGATGAATTCAAGGCAGACTCTTCCAGACTTTCTTTCTTTTTAAATCAGACTTTCAAAGAATTAATGGCACTATTACCCAGACATCCATGAAGTTTCCCTACCCACCTCAACATGACCTCAACCAGAACAGCACCCAAAGACATGTGGAAGAGGGAAAGCTCCTTCAGGCCTGAACCCTACACAAGGAGCTACAGTCAGCTAGAGAATACTGAGAATGGGGAAGGTCTTCCTCAGGGAAGAACACCAAATGGTCAGACCTGAAAACATACATATAAGCAACATTACACAGACTTGTATTTATAGATTTAGGTGTGTCTGTGTGATACATACATATACATATGCAACAACAAAGAAAAAAGGTAAGGAATTTTGAAAGAGAGTAAGGGAGGAATGTGGGAGGGCTTGGAGGAATCTCAAAAAAAATAAATTAAAAAAAGAAACATTGCAGAAAAAAAAGGTTAAAAGTGAGCACTTTGCTTCCTGCTATTATTTCTTTTTTTTTAAAGATTTATTTATTTATTATGTGTACAGTATTCTCAGTATTCTGCCTGCATGTATGCTTGCAGGCCAGAAGAGGGCACCAGACCTCATTACAGATGGTGGTGAGCCACCATGTGGTTGCTGGGAATTGACTCAGGACCTTTGGAAGAGCAGGCAGTGCTCTTAACCGCTAAGCCATCTCTCCAGCCCCCTATTATTATTTCTTGATGTATCAAACTGACCCTAAGGTAATATTGATGCCTTAGAATTCCTGGAGGTCAAAGAATAAAAAAATCCAGAAGTCAGGCTTGTGCATACTTATAACCAGAGCCCTCAGGAAGAGTTCAGGGCAATTCTCAGCTACAGATCTTCCTCAAAAGACAGAGTGGAGACTAATCCAATTTAACATTTTAGTCCTTGGCTGAATCTTAAGTTATCTGTATCAACTCACTTTTGCCTCCCCTTATGATAAAAAAGAAGTCAGCTTCCTGGAGCATCCATAGTGTTTAACTTTCCTTTTCAGGATTTCTGGTGAAAACGGTACATCTACCACTTCTTCCTGTTCCGGGAAGCAAATTAGAAGGTTCCAAAATTATTTACATCAACCCTTGCCCTGAATTTATCCCACCCATTCAGATTCCTTCCGAAAATTCTAAAGGACAGTTTATTTTGTTTGTTTTGCTTGGGTTTTGTTTTTGAGTTTCACTACATAGTGCTAGCTGTCCTGGAACTCACTTGGTAGACCAGGCTGACCTTGAACTCACAGAGATCTCCTCGCCTCTGTCTCCCAAGTGCTGGGACTAAAGGCGTGCCCCACCAACACGGGGGTGGGGGTGGGGGGGTAATGTTTTACTTTATCAAAGGAGCGAACAAGAAGACAGAAAACGAAGTAAAAAAGGCCTTCTCTTACCTCAGATATATAGTGTAACTTTTAATAACTTCGACGGGTCCAAGAGGTGAAAGTCAGTCACATGCCTGAGGTAATCAGAGAGAAAAAGCAAAAAAACCCTCTAAGATTCAGTTACATTTTATATGTTACAAAGATTTTACTCTACTTCGCTACCTACCAGGTATTTAGATGCTTATTTACCGTTTCGTTTTGTTTACTTTGGTACAAAACATGTCTGATCCTACTTACCAAGTACTTTGTGTGAGGCCAGCACAAGCGCTTTGTGAAGTACTGGGAATCGGGTCCGGGGCTTTGTCCACCCTAAGCAAGCACCCGACCAGCCAAGCTACCCACCCCCACCCCTGTCGTTTGGATGGTTAGTACAAGCAGCTTACAGGCTACCGTCCAATATGCCATACCTCCGTAAACAAAACAGTTCACTTGCGCCCTGCTCAAATCAAAATTAGCTATCTAGGAGAATCTATTAGGAGCCCCGAGAGCTGCCCTGGAGTTCAAGGAAGCACATAGTCAAGGGAATACACAAACAAGATGGTGTTGTATGGGAAAGGGACAAATAAATGGATTTTAAAAAGCTTTAAAAAGCCTCAAAGGGCCTGTGGATCTCCAAACTGGGAATGGGGCTCAGTTTATAATAAAACTAGCTTACAGTTTGTTTACTGACTTAGCTACCTAGTTTTCTGAACCGGTCTCACTATGTGGTCCTTCCACCGCCTCCCGGGATTGCAGGGAGGCGCCACCTCGCCCTGTAGCAGGTTTCCTGCCTTCAGGACTTAACCTCAGCGATGGGGAAGGCATTTAGGGGGAGCAGGCCCAGCTCTAGGATGGGGGGAGGGGAGAGATCGTAAGAGGGGGGAAGCTGGAACCCACTCGTGTGCCCGGGGCTGCCAGACGGGATCCCCGGGGGGCCCGGCCTACCCGCGCGCGCTTCCTTCCCCGGGGCACGCAGAAGGCCCTCCACCCAGCGTCCCAGCCCGGGATCTGGTGGCCCGCCCCTCCCGGTCGCCCCGGCAGAGGTCAGCAGGACCACACCCCTGCCATTACCTCGGTCGCTTACCTGAGCCTCCCGGATCGCCTTGGCCCGCAAGGCGCTGCTCGGGAAGCCCCGCACCACGACCTGCCGAGCCCGCCGCACCAGCAGCAGAGCCCAGGCCGCCACACACTGGCCCACGGCGACCTGTGATTGGCTGCCAAGGGTGGACGCGAGGTCAAGTCGCTGGGCTCCAGGCGTAGCGCCGATCTGATTGGTCGCAAGCCCCTGGGAGCGTTCTTCCACTCTGGCACCCCTAGTGGCTAGAGCCAGCGAAGGGGCCAAACTGAGATGGACAAGGCAGTGATGAGACACTCTTGGCCCTGCGAGATTTGAAAATCAAACTCAGCTCTTTCATTCCAGCACTTAGGGGGCTGAGGCAGGAGGATTGCAAATTAGACGTGGCTACATAGTGAGATCCTTTCTCAAAAAAGAAAGAGGTGGGGGTGAATAGATACGAGATAAAGAAAAAATATATAACTGCAGCTAGCCAGGGCCCAGGGCCAGAGATGCCTCCCAGTCCATTAGGAAATAGTTTGCCACCTGTAATACAGCTATGATAATCCTCAACTGTGTATCTTTTGCATAAACACACTCGCTGGCTCTCACTCTTAGATAATGACCAAGCTACCGAGCTTGAAACCCATCCCCTTAAAGCTGCCTCTGGGACCAATCCAGCTAAGCCTGCTGGAAGAAAACTCGGAACAGATGTCCCTTTTTAAAAACTGATCTGGGGGAAAAAAATCAAAAGACGAATATCTTTTGGTAGCATGCAAAATTTATATGAAATTCCAATTTCAGTATTCATAAAGAACACAACACGGTCTTTTTTTTTTTTTTTTTTTTTGGTTTTACGAGACAAGGTTTCTCTGTGGCTTTGGAGCCTGTCCTGGAACTAGCTCTTGTAGACCAGGCTGGCCTCGAACTCACAGAGATCCGCCTGCCTCTGCCTCCCGAGTGCTGGGATTAAAGGCGTGTGCCACCTCCACCAGGCTCAAAGAACTTTTTACTATCTGGCCCTTATAAAAGTTCGGGCCAGTGAGATGGCTCACTGGGTAACAAAGCACTTGCTGCTTAGACCTGACAACCTGAACTCTGTCCCTAGATTTCACAGTGGAAGTAGAAAACCAGCTCTCAGAAGTTATCCTCTGTAACTGCTGAGGCTGCAGCAGACAGACATCTGGGTTCAAGGGCAACCTGGTCTACAGAGAATTCCAGGTCAGCCAGGGCTACACAGTGATATTCCATCTCAAAAAAAATTGTTTTGTTTTAATAAGATGGAAAAAAAGTTTTCCTCTGATCTCCACACATACACCATGGCATTCATGAACACACACACACACACACTCATATACTCACATGCATATACATGCACATATCAAATGTCTACCATCATAAGTAAAATATTTTTTTCAAAAAGGAAAAGTTTGCCCATTCTCAGTTTATTGGCAGCTCTTGATGTGCCACTGTGTATATGGTGTGATTGTATTATGTGTTTGTATGTGTGCACACATATGCATACATGTGAAGACCAGAGGTCAATGTCTTTCTAAGTCATTCTATACCTTTTTTGTCTATTTTTTTTTTTTTGTTTGTCTTTCGAGACAGATCTCAATGTAGCTCTGACTGTCCTGAAACTCACTCTGTAGATCAGGCTGGCCTCAAACTCAGAGAGATCTTCCTGCCTCTGCCTCCCCATTGATGGAATTAAAGGTATGCACAACTATGCTCTGTTAAATAGAATCCAAACGCCATGTAATTTTATATAAGATACTTAAGTTTCAGTGGATTCTGATGTACTCAAGGGATACCTGCAACCAATTCCCTGTGGTTCCAGCAAATATAACTGCATGTGACTTTTGTAAAATATATTTGTAAAACCTCTACTGTAGCAGGTTTTAGACTGTACTTTAGAATTGCCTGATGTACTTTAGAATTATCCTGGATTTTAGAGACACCAGTAGCCAGTTCATTCCATCTTTCCAGATTCTAAATGACCACATATATAAAGAATTAGTGGTTAAGGTGACAGTCCCACTTCCTCTGACAGGAGAAAATCTTTCCCTTTTCCATTCCAAAGCTCTTTTTATTGTGCATGGCCCAGGGTATACCATCTTCCAGGGGTACTAAACAGTGGGACAATTTGAAAGAGTACTGAGACCAGGAATACACCTTGAATGGCTGAACAATGACCGTTATTATTTTTGGCATCCATCTTAGAGGAATCCAAAAGGATGAGCAACATTCCTGTAAGAAAATTCTGTCCTCATGGACTCTCGCGGTTCTCGGCATTTTCACTCAGAACAAATAGAATCAGGCATGGAGTGAAGGCTGAACTTTGCCTTATTAGTCAGTCTCAATTCTGCCCCTAGGAGATGTTAGAAATGCCTGGAGGCAATTTTGATTATCTTGTCGCTTTTCCGCCCTGGCCACTAGTGGGTAGAAGGCAAGAGATTCTGTAGAACACCCTAAAAGGCACAGGATAGTTCCTTCCCACAAGAAATCACCCTGCTGAAAATGTCAATAGTGCCCAGGTTGAGACAAGGTAGACAAAATGGTCCCACACTTCATCTACACAGTGACCATGGTAGACTACTTCTATGTAGAAGTTAGCATATCTGATCAAAATGTTTAGACAATTATATGATGAACTTTGATGGGATTCAGGTGGTGCAGATGTGTATTGACTTTCATCTACTTCCTGGTCCTGACTCGGCATCACGTTATCATAAATGGGAGGAAAGTCTGAAAATATTGCATTGTGTCTTATGATTTATGTTTCCTAACAAAGAAAATGATTCATCTCTATTAATTTAGAGAGAGAAGTCCAAACAATGGGTGGTCCATCTTCTAGAATTTGAAGATCAAGGCTTCTAAGATTAATTAAAATTACAACTGTGTGTTGGCCAGAGCTAAGAGTGGTGTTGGGCAGGGGAGGTCTGAGCATTTGGAATGAAATTTAGTGGGTTATGCAACTCAAGATGAATTATTTTGTTGGGGATAACCCAAAGACTTTTGCCAAAATGGACTTGAGCAATTACAAGGTGAAATCTTTTTTTTTTAAAATGATTTATTTAACTTTATTTTATGTGCATTGGTGTGAAGGTGTCATATAAGATCTTCTGGAACTGGAGTTACAGACAGTTGTGAGCTGCCATGTGGGTGCTGGGAATTGAACCCAGGTCCTCTGGAAGAACAGCCAGTGCTCTTAACCACTGAGCCATCTCTTCAGCCCCTTATAAGGTGAAATCTTAAACCTGGGAGCTAAAGTGGGAGGATTCCTTGAGCTTAGTTAGGAGTGTGAGGCTAGCCTGGGCAGAATAGCAAAGTTGTCTTCAGCAGGCTCTGATGAAACCAGTCTGTAATCCCACCTACTCGGGAGGGTAAGGTTAGAGGATTAAAAATTCAGGCCTGCTGGGGCTAAGAATTAAATGCCAGCCTGGACAATTTGGTCAAGATTGATGCACAGTTTTAAACAGACAAACAAATGTTTTTAAGAGCTGGGGATACAGCTCTGATGTGGGATGTCCTTCTGTATATGTGTTGCTTTTATTGGTTGATGAATAAAGCTGTTTTGGCCAATGGCTTAGCAGAATAAAGCCAGGTGGGAAGCCCAAACAGAGATAGAGAGAGAGAGTAGACAGAGTCAAGGAGGTTCCATGAAGCTGTTGCAGGAGTAACATGCTGCACCAGGAAGCCACAGCCTCGTGGCAATACACAGATTAATAGAAATGGGATAATTAAATAATTAGAGCTAGCCAATAAGAAGCCTAAGACATTGACCAAACAATTGTAACTGATAATAAGGCTTAGAGTAGTTATTTCATAAGTGGCTTCAGGAACAAGCAGGTGGAGAAAAACTGGTTCAGGGGGACCAGCTGAATGGGGACTGCTTCTAGCTACACAGCTCTCAGAGGTAGAATACTTGCCCAGCATGCATGAGGCCCTAGGTTAAAATTACCAGAGTAACCCAAATAGCAACAAAGCAACCTGCCTCAGGAAAGTGTGGGGAGGAAGGGATTAGTTCAAGAAGACACCAGTAGAATCACCAGGCGATTCAGTCTTCTCTCTCTCTCTTTCTCTCTCTCTCTTAGCTCTTACAACTTAAATTAATTCATAATTCTTATCTATGTTTAGCCACATGGCTTGGTACCTTTTCTCAGTGAGGCATTCTCATCTTGCTCCCTTTGCATCTGGCTGGTGACTAACTCTCTGCCTTTCCTCTTCCCAGAACTCTCCTAGTCTGGTTGCCCCACCCATACTTCCTGCCTGGCCACTGGCCAATCTGCATTTAATTAAATCAATATGAGTGCCAAATCTTTACAGTACACAAGAGCATTCTCCCACAGCACCAGAAACCAGGTATTTTGAAATTAAACTGATGGAAGCATTAGAGCAAAGTGAAGAAGTTTCTTTTATAGGTCTCAGGAGTTATTTGAGGCATCCTTTGCTCTTGGGCTGGTAGAAGATAGGGGCTTGTTTGCACATTCCAAAAGTGTTATTAATACCCATAAGGATGACTGTTAGGCCACACCCATATGTGTGTGTGTATAAAGAATTTATTAAATCAGATTATGTTGAAATAATAACAACAGCTGTCATCTCTGAGAGGCTAAAAACCAGGTAGTTGCTCCATTCACGAGGCTGGTTACGAAGCAACCCCAATACTGAAAACTGTTTTTACTGGGATCTCGAGCTCGCCTGTGCTTGATCCAGGAATCCCTACTCCTCTCTCTCCAAACCCCTTCCTCTCAGAGAATCTCCAACAAAAAGAAAAGCGGCCAACAGCCCAGTTCCATATTCTTGGTGTCTGCCGCAGTGGCAGGGGCTCCTCCCGGGAAGTTGCCTGGGGCCCTACCCCCACCTAAAGCATTATAATTGGGCACAAATCCAGCTTGTGGCAGAAACACTATCACCTCCATGCCTACAGGATATTTAAGCCCCTCCTTTAGTTCAGCCGTTTTATTTGCTCCTGCCCCTTCTCCCATCTGAATGTCTGGGGGCTGGAGAACTCACCGGAAGTTGCTTTTGTCAAAATAAACCTGTCCTTTTACTTTTTCAATTTGGCTTGATCTGTTTTACTGCGTCAGTGGTAATATCTATACTATCATCGAAGTACAGAAAACCTATTAAAAACCTGGAAGGCTCTTGAGAGTTGCTGGCCCTTAGTCAATGATGGAAGCCTGAAATTGCTGGGGGGGGGGGGAGGTGGGTTCTTTTTTTCTTTTTTCAAAACAGGGTTTCTCTGTAACTTTGGAGCCTGTCCTGGAACTAGCTCTTATAGACCAGGCTGGCCTTGAACTCACAGAGATCCACTTGCTTCTGCCCCCAAGTGAATTGTTGGGTTTTATATTACCAAAAGAATCCGCAGCAACAACAGGGTAAATCAACTCTGGAAAGAGGGAAAGCCAAGCAGGCAAATGGTGACCAATCTTCGGCCCACTGTGATAGGGCAAGACAGTACAAAGATTCCTCCATCAAGTGCACTTGATAAGGCCATATCGGGTTTAAATAGAATTGGATCTCCTTGATAGAAAATCCCATGGAAAAATTAATCAGCTTGATTCTCGTATCCTGGCTTAGCTAGGGTTTTATTGCTGTGAAACAACACCATGCTCACAGAAACTCTTACAAAGGAAAACATTTACTTGAGGCTGACTTACTGTTCAGAGGTTTAGTCCATCATCATCATGGTGGGAATCATAGCGGCACACAAGCAGACATGATGCTAGAGAGGTAGCTGACAGTTCTACATCTGGATCCCCAGGCAGCAGAAAGTGACAGTGACACCCTAGCCAGGCTTGAGCTTCTGAGACCTCAAAGCCCACCCTCTAGTGACACACTTCCTCCAACAAGGCCACACCTCTTAATAGGGCCACTCCCTGTGGATCTACCCTGAGCCTTTTTTGGTCAAAGAGCCACAGATTCCAAGGTTAAAATTCCCTAGGTTCTGTTAAATTGCCTGCTTGTGCAGAATCCCCTCCAGCTAACTGCTTATCTTAGCTTCTGTCAAATTGCTTGCTGCAAAGCCTGTCCCCTGTAGCTGCCAAGTAATAGACCAGAACATGGTTTCTGCTTCAAAATTCCTGTGCTCTGAACATTCGGGGCTTCACTTAGGTCCCAAATACTTGAGTATAATCCTAGGCAGCTGGAATAGAGACTTCCAGCTGGCTATAAACAGTGTCTGAGGGATCATTTCTGCTTGGTTCCCCATAACAATGTGTTGGTATATATGACCCTAGAGTAGACTAGGGATGGGCCTGGGAAAATGCTAATTGATATTAGTGTTACTAAACCATTTAGTAAGTTTATTGTTGCAAGGGGCAACAGTAGCAAAGGAAGAATTAAATAACTTAACTGCTAAGAGATGACTCTCAGCAAAAATCTCAGGATTGTGGGGAGTTGGGGACGACGGAGTTGGCGGGGGGGGGGGAACGACACAGACTTAGCTTCATTTGATTATCTTGAATAGCCTACAGAAGTTCCCCTAAACATCAGGGGGATGTTGTAAATTCACATCAAGATGAAATCTGTGTGTGTGTGTGTGTGTGTGTGAGAGAGAGAGAGAGAGAGAGAGAGAGAAGGAGAGAGAGAGAGAGTCTTTCTCCTTTTTTTGCTTTAAGACCAAAGAAATTTTATGACTAGCTTGTATAACAAAGACATTTTACCTTAAGCACAGTCAGAAGAAAAAAAAAACTTGCTCAAGAAAAACTAAAATTCAAAGATAAAGAAGCAAAGTGAGAGGAAGAGAAGAGTTGGAAGATATTTTAGGATTTACTTTTAGTTGATAAACTCTAAAATTAATTTTTTAGTTTAGCCTCTAACTTAACTCACATATTGAAAGACCCCTGGAGTGGGGAGACTCTCACTCAAGTCTCGGGATAACACAACCCCACAAGAACTCACGAGAGACCATCCTTGCTGCAATCACACGAGGTTTATTGACAGGAACCAGCGTGCTGGGGCCCAAGACTCATATCCCACACAGGAGTAGAGGAGTTCAACCCCAAGTAGCTGGGAGAAGGAGTATTTAAGGGAAGAAACCACAACCCAAAGGGGGTAGGGAGGGCGTCATTGGAAAATTCTGAAAATACCAGTGATAATCACAAGGGAGTAACTCTCCGCTTCTCAAGATTGTTCTCAAGATTATAATCTAACTTTGTGGTCAGCCAGATCCTGGAACAGAGTCACTGAACCAGCTAACCTAGATTTTTGGCTCTTATCTTCCTGCTAGATTTTTGGCTCTGCTCTTCCTGCTAGATTTTTAGCTCTATTCTTCCTGCTAGATTTTTGGCTCTACTCTTCCTGCTGGGGGGTCTGGATTTATCCGGGTCTTTCAATATAACTATTTGAAGAGCTTTTTATTATGTATTCCAACTTTATCAGTTTGTGCTTGTTTTCACAGATAGTTAATATTTTAATTAAAGTAAGCTACCTGTGAATGAAAAAAAATACTTCATTGCCTAGGGCTTTATTAAGCACTCCGGATAAATAAATTTGGATATGGTTATGTCTAGATCCCCGTTTTTTCCCAAACAGGTTAATGAGTATCACACCTCAAGCCACCTCGAATACAGGTTAATGATATCACACCCAAAGCCAGCTAGACTACCTATGGCAGCTTATCTCTAAACATTGCCTCCTTTTGGAAACTTTCCCATATGTATACATTTGTTTCCCCTGAAAAGTTACCTGTCTGTGCTGACTAGGGAATGTGTATTTCGGATCAGATCAACTTTCTCAGCTTTCACCCTAAAAAGACTGCACCCATTGGATCTCTGCTTATCCCATATGCTTATGCAAATGCAGCAGGTCTCAAGAAGCTGGATGACAAGATCCCTCATATGTGTCTTCCCAGGGTAGCCTATGCAGTTCCTTATGAGTCAGGAACGGGGTGTTTTCTCTGGGTTTCTCTATAAGGAGGTTCAGCGTTATGGGGTACTCCCATGACAACAATACAAGCGCCTCTTTTCGTTCTTGTTTTTGTTTTCTGAGACAGGGTTTCTCTGCATAGCCCTGGCTGTCTTAGAACTCACTTTGTAAGCCAGGCTGGCCTCAAACTTACAGAGATCTGTCTGCCTCTGCTTTCCAAGTGCTGGGATTAAAGGTGTGAGCCATAATACCCAGCTTACAATACAACAAAAAACAAGAAAAAACAAAACAGAAATGCCTTCAAGTTCCCAAAAATAATAAAACACCGATACCAGGCTGAACAGCCAGAATCTAAACTGCCTAAAGATCTGAAAGCAAACAAACAAGCAAAATCAAATGTCTAGACCAAAATGCTTTCCAAGCAAACAAAACAGATACTGTTAATCACACTGGGTGAGAATAAGACCAAAAAGGTTTTGCAGCCCAATAAACCTCTCCACCAACGCAATAATCAGAATCAGACCAAATCAAACTGAATTAGAAAAAGCCCAGGTTTAATGGATATCAATGTTCCTAGGTGTCCCTGCAGAGCCCCAGGGAGGACACAGAAAAGGAAGACCAGAAAACCTTGTGTTACTTCTCTGGGGTACAATTTAAATACCCCGTGAGAATGGTCTTGAACATCTCTGAAGAGGGATCATCTTTTGGTAGGCTTTCTTGGAGGTGTGTAGTCTGGACTGAGGCAACTCCCAGGGGAGGGAGCTTGGGATGGAACTTCCACCCAAACATTCCAGACTCTTTGGATATATGGATGCCAGGGGCTAGGTGCCACTTCCAACCAAACATCCCAGACTCTGGGTATAAGGGCACCAGCTCAAGTCTGGCTACTTCCTACAGGCATGGAGTAACATGGGGGAGGGGAGAGTTGGGAGTTGGTGGGCTCATGCTTGGCGGGAGGGCAGGAGGTATGGCTGGAGAGGCATCCAATTTACTGCCATACTGGAGACCTCAGGTATCTTTTTCTTGAGAGAACTGAGAAGGCAGGTTGCTAGGAGAAAAAATAGATTGTTATTATTGGCTCTATGAACAGGGCCAGCCATGGGAAGGGTCATTAACTGCCAGAAAGAATGGGACAGAGAAGTGCCCTGGTTGCACAGGAGAGGCAAGGGTGAATGAATGAGATGAGAGCAGATATGTCCTTTAAAACTAGATTTTCATTTGAATCTAGAGAGGTAATACCAATGGTGACGTTTCAGGAGCTAATGCAGGTGTTGGCATTATCTGGAGGGCCCTCTGTAAGTTGGTTTTGACCCAGACAGGAGGAGTGACTTGTAAAATATGCTTAAAATATGGGTGGGGTCAAAATAGGCTCTGGAGACAGTTTTCACCAGACCAGATTTCTTGATGCAGAACTTTCCCCAGGAACCTGCGGGTGTCTGTAAGACACTGGAGCAGATTTCCATCTTGGTGTCACAGCAAAAGACTGTGGCTTTAAGTTAAAAGGCATGAACATTTTAGAAGACAATTAAAGGAAACTGGAAACTCTGAACCTCTGAAGATACATCTGAAACGTGTTAATTTTGGACTTTGAAGCCTTGAAAGAAGCACACCTGGTTGTATTTTTAGCAGGAAACTTAACAGATGAAGTAATGAACTACCAGTACCCTAAGTCATCAAATGTCATCAGACAGTTCTGAGAGGAATAAATAAATGAGCAGAAGTGAGACAGGTTTTTTTGGAGCTACGCAGGCAATCCCAAGTCTCTCCATAATCTTTGGCGAATACCAGTCTTAGAAGCAGTACTTGCCTTTAGCTAAAGAGTCCAGGAGGCCTGGAGATTTTCCTGTGGCTATAGGGTTCCGTCTATCTGTCTCAGCAGGATGAGATGATCAATCACCTGGTGTAGTGTCCAAGAAGCTGATGAGGTGGAAGGCAACTTTTTGCTGTGTGGGTGGCATTGCCATACCCAAAGGCAAGCCTCCAGGCAGAAGGTCTTCTGCAACTATGCATCTTCTTGGAGGAGCTATAGGATGCTGCAGGAGTTGGCATGTCTCTGTCATAAGAAGCTCTTTTGTTAAATGTCATACTTTCAGATCTGTAAAGGTACTTGAGAATCAGGGTACCATTATCTGTCAGGTATATCTAAATTGGACATAAGTTAAATTTAGACATATATGTTTTTTGTTTGGTTGGTTTTTTTTAGACATATAGTTTATCTTATCAATGCTAGTAGAGGAAAGAAGATTAGAAGGAATATTTCAGTAAGCCAAAGAATATTGGAGGCAGAATGTTTCCTTGGTAGGACCAGCACACGTGGGTGCTCTTACTAAAGATGGCGCTGAAGTTGCTGTTTTGACTTCAACCAAAAATGACAGCTATCCACGTTTGCATTTTTTTCCAGAGCTGTTGTTATCTGAAGTTACAAGTTTTACAGATTTTAAAACAAGCAAACATACACACAGAGACATAAAACAAGCATACTGTGGACACACACACACACACACACACATAAACAGGCAGACAAAACTTTTTCCCCCAGAAACTGTGTCAGCTGACCAACTTAAAATCCTGGTGTAGGCTGCAGAAGCCAGGCAAGCACATAGGTGGTCCCATTA
The DNA here is from genome assembly GCA_004026605.1 of Ondatra zibethicus. Lineage (NCBI taxonomy): Eukaryota > Metazoa > Chordata > Mammalia > Rodentia > Cricetidae > Ondatra > Ondatra zibethicus. Next base: position 955 of record PVIU01015279.1, on the reverse strand, counting down.
AGGACCAGATTAGCAAATGCTATAAGGGAGAAACGTAAGGAGGGAACACCTAAGGATCTTAGAGTGGGAGGACGGGGGAACAGATCTGCTGTATCAAAGTCAGGTCTGGTAAAAAACTAACAGTCTCCAGAGCCTTTTGCTAACCCCAGCCAGTTTCAAGCATATTTTACAGATCACTTCTGCTGCCTAGGCCAAGACCAACTCACAAAGTGCTCTCCAGATAGCGTCAAGCACCTGCACCAGCTCCTGGGTCTTCACCATTGGTGGTACCAACTCTCCTAGATGAAGGACATCTACCGACTAAAATCTGCTTGTATCTGATACACCCGAGCCTCACCTGTCCAACCAGGGCACTTCCCTGTTCCATTCCTTCCGGCAGTTAATGCATAGGACCAGTAATAATTTTTTTTTCTCCTAGCCACCTGCCTTCTCTTCTCCCTCAAAAAGCAGCTGCCTAAGGACTCCAGGATGACAGCAAACCAGGTGCCACCCCAGTCACTCCTCTCGCTGAGCTTGACCACAAGTGTGCCACCTCTCAGCTATCCCCCCTCCCACGTCGCCCCATGACCACAGGAAGTAGCCAGACTTGAGCCAACGCCCATTTATCCAAAGAGAGCCTAAAATAAATATCACCTCAGCTCCTTGTCACACCCCTATATCCAAAGAGTCTGCAATGTTGGTCCGGACTCCAATTCCCAGCCTGCCAAGTGCTTAGACTCCAACTCCCAGCCTGCCAAGCGCTGACCCCCTCCCACAGGGTATTTAGGGTCGTGCAAGAACAAGGAACACATGGTTTAGGGTTTGCGTGTACAGTTCCTCTGTCTTCCCCCTGCCATGCTCGTGGCCAGCCGGGAGTATGTCATATATTAAACACAGGCATTTGATTTGGCTTAATCTGGTTTGTTTGGAGTTCTCTGCAGCGGTGGAGAGTTTTTCTTTTCTTTTTTTTCTTTCC
>PVIU01015278.1:0-48939 GCA_004026605.1 Ondatra zibethicus | reverse complement strand
TCCTGAAACTGAGAAGCTTCTGTAAAGCAAAAGACACAGTCATTAAGACAAAAAGGCAACCTACTGAATGGGAGAAGATCTTCACTGACCCCACATCAGACAAAGGTCTGATCTCCAAAATATACAAAGAACTCAAGAAACTAGACATTAAAATTCTAAATACCCCAATTAAAAAATGGGGTAAGGATCTGAATAGAGAGTTCTCAACAGAAGAAGTTCGAATGGCCAAAATATACCTTTCTTCTTACTCCATGGTGTAGTTGGCCATGGCTGGCCCCTGATGACCTCCTCCTTTTTTTGCTCCTTGATCTCTGATCTTCCTTTCAGTTTTCTTCTTCTATTTATTCTCTCTGCTTATTCTTTCTCCTGCCTTGCTATTGGCCATTCAGCTCTTTATTAGATCATCAAGTGTTGTAGACAGGCAAAGTAACAGAGCTTCACAGAGTTAAACAAATGCAACATAAAAGAATGCCACACAGCTTTGCATCATTAAACACATGTTCCACCGCATAAACAAGAATAACATATCTTAAAATAATGTTCTACAACAGAGCATGAATTCAGGTCATGTACAGACGCTTCCTGCAAGAGCTTGCTGTGGAGTCATAGAACCAAGGCAGACACTGAATGTATATCCAGCCAAAGATTTTATTTCTCTGAGAAGGCTCAGTCTTCCTACATCTCTTTCATGGATAAACTGATGACTGAGTAGAAGAGATGGGATCAAGATAGAAATCATTTGAGTAACTAAAAGATGTAATCCTGCTGGACAATCATAGGAAATCCAAATATTTGACATTTCTTAAGTATACAAGTTGCCAAGACTGACAGCAAGATAAGTAAATGGAAAGTGAATCCAGTAATGTGTTCAGCCATGGAATTGGTTCAAGAGATTTCTGGCAGTCTTTCTTACCAAATGACATAGCTACTTCTCGAAAACTCAGATTCCCCTATTTCCTCTAGCCTTTAAATTCAAAGCCAATAATCGTACTACGTTCTGTAATCATGAAACATTTATTTCTTTCCTTGGCCAACATTTAAAAGCAGTAGTCTTGGAAATATATCATCTTCTTTAAAATATAGTGCCACTTTTAAATATGTTGTATTTAATATCATAAGGATGTTTGTGCATAATGTGGGTGGCATACATGCCACATCATGCGTGTGGAAATCAAACAGCAATTTTTCATAGCTGGTTCTCTCCTGCCACCTTTACATAGGTTCTGGAAATCCTTCTTAGATCACCAGGCTTGCACGCAGCTCCTTTACTCACTGAGGGATTGTGATGGTTTGAATGAGAATGACTTCCATATGTTCATATATTTGAACACTTAATGCATAGTTAGTAGACTTTTGGGGAAAGATTAAGAAGTGTGGTGTTATTGCAAAAGGTAATTGCCCTGGAGGCAGACTTTGAGGTCTCACTGACTCACACTATCCCCAGGCTACTGCCCTCTTTGCCTCATTCTTGTAGATCAAGATTCAAGTGCTCCACGACTGCTCTGGCTCCCTGCCTGTCTGCCTGGTGCCATGCTCCCCACCAGAATGATAATGGAGTCTTTCTTCAGTAGTTGCCTTGGTCATGATATCACATCATAACACCAGAAAAGTACCTAAGACAGACACCATTTATAATATCAAATGACACTACCAATTGCTGACTTCTTCATCTACAATTATAGTTCTATATTTCTGCATTTTCTCTTTATCTCAGAACTCTTTTTTAGAGCTTATTAAGAAGCCTGAAGTCCTTTTGTCCAAGTGAGATGTATTTGTATGTACATATGTAGTCATAAAAATATGTATATATTTCTAGTTTCATTTCCATTGTTATGGTAAATAGCCTGACTGAAAGCAACTTTATGAAAGAAAGCCATTGTTGGTGTTGTTGTTGCTTGGTTTTGGGTTTTGTTGTTTTTGTTTTGGGTTGGTGGATTGTTTTTCCCCAAGGTTTTGAATATTTTGTGTGTTTGTTTGTTTGTTTGGAAATTAAAGCATGAATCCAAGAAGCTAGTCTTACCCCATCCACAGTCAAGAACAAAGAGAAATGGATGTACCTACTGTAGGCTGTGTTGCCTAACAATTGAAAGAGTCCCCCACAGACATACCCAGAAGCTAATCCAATCTAAATAATTCTTCACGGAGACTCTTTCCAGGGAATCTATGTTGTGCCAAGTTGAGAGTGAAAACTAACCAGTGTATGCCTGTGTATACATGTGACTTCAATATTTATTCAATCTAAAAGGAAACAAAAGTAAAATTGCACTAGAGCAAGTAGGTATTCATTCAGCATAATGAATGACTAAACAACTTAAGGGAGGAGGTGCAGAAAATGTGATAGACTTTATGATGGCAGAAGCCTGTGTCAGAGACTTTTAACACTACCATGGAACAGAAAGCAAAGAGCAGGTTGTAGCTATCAAAGCCCAGGTTTTTGAGACCTACTTGTAACAGCTAGGCCAGATCTCATAATGGTTCAAATGAGCCTGGGGATGGGGACATGGCAAATTCAAATGCTAGTAAATATACCATTTATTTTATGAAGAAAAATGTCTACATGTGCATAAAGAAACAAAAAACTTTAGTGAGAAAACTGTCATTGTTTTACATCATTGCAAATTCCTGTAATGTCTGGCTTAATGAGAGACAGTTGATGCAATCTCTAACAGTAGGTAGTTTTGCTTAACAAGTATGAAAAAGAAATTTAACATCACACAGATATTTAGCATTATTTAAGATTGTTGTTAACACTATCATGTATTACATGTTAGATGTTTGTCCAAGGTTAGTTGCAATATGAAATTCTAGGAATGGGATTTCTTTACTCTGTTAATTAAAATTCATTGCTTCTGCATTATAAATTGTTTCATTATTCATGATAAAAATCTGTCATGTACTGATATTTGAAAAATGTTGGTACATAGGTTATGCAGACTTCTCTAAGGCTGACACAGTTCACATTGTAAGTATGAAAAAGTCATTCTCACAGGAAAAATGCATCTTTTATTTAAATTTTCAAGTTTATCTTAACTGCAAAAGTGGTCTTTATTGAGATATTCATTATGTTTGATATGCAGATAACAGATATGCTTTATGTATCTTTTGCTTTTTATCACACCAGTAGTAAAAAATATGTTTGCGGGCCAGAAGGTGTGTAGTCAACAAAATGAATAGTATTTCTTGGTTCATGGGGATAATGTCAAATGAAATTGGATTTTTAAAATTCTATGTGGTAGTTTGAAAGAAAATGACCCCCAAAGGGAATGGCATTATTAGGAGGTGTGGCTTTTTTGGAGTAAGCATGGCTTTGTTGGAAGAAGTGTGTCACTGTGGAGGTAGGCTTTGAGGTCTTATATACATACTCAAGCCACACCTGGTCTCAGATCATTTCCTATTGCTTGTGAGTCAAGATGTAAGAACTCTCAGTTCCTTCTCCAGCACCATGTCTGCCTGCATGCTGCCATGCTTCTCATGACAATACTGGACTAAAGCTCTAAAACATTAATCTAACATCAACTAAATGTTTTCCTTTGTAAGAGTTGCCATGGTTATGTGTCTCTTCATTACATCACACTTTGAGACATTTGTCTGAGGCTTGCATCTTTATTTGAGATCTAATCACTTTCAAAGTCTGATGCAACAACTTGGACTCTTTCTTATTTGCCACCTACCCCTCTTCAGAGCCTCCATACTTTGGGGGAAGCCTTATTTTCACATAAGTATCATTCTTTAACTTTGGTTTCCAACAATTATTTTGTCATCAGTAAATGTTCTTTTTAATTACTTTAAGTGTTCCTACTTCTCCTTCAGCCAACTTTTCATCACCCCAGTACTAAAATTCTATTTTTTCTTAGCTCTTCCCATGTATTCAAGTGCAGGTTCACTCTAGGACCATATCTAATCCTGATAAACCTGAGATATCAAGAGAATTTCAAGTGCATTGTGGGATCTTCAAAACATACCTGAAAGGACAGATGGATGCTAGGAAAGATGGCATTGTACAACACATGACCATCTAAACTGAAAAGAAATTGATGTGAACTAGATTGACATAGGCCTTCCTAACTAGATTGACGTAGGCCTTCCTACTACGTAAAAACTCACCTCAATCTTTCTTTTTACACTAACATTCAACAGATGCACAAAAGAACAGTTTCTGCCTACACACTCCTAGTGTCTTCTCCTAATTACACTGTTTAATTTCCTTAGTCACTGCTGTGGGACAATGGTCTTATACTCTGCAAAGATTTGTCAATTGTACTGGTTTAATAAAATGCTTATTGGCCAGTAGTCAGGCAGGAAGTATAGGCGGGACCACAAGAACAGGAGAACTCTGGGAAGAGGCAAGGCTCAGTCTGCAGTTGTCACTCAGCCACAGAGCAAGCAAGATGAGAATGCCTCACTGATAAAAGGTACCAAGCCATGTGACTAACACAGACAAGAATTATGGGTTAATATAAGATGTAATAATTAGTGAATAAGAAAGTCTGAGCTAATAGGCCAACCAGTTTATAATTAACATAAGCCTCTGTATATTTCTTTGGGACTGAATGACTGAGGGACTGGATGGGACAGAAATCTTTGTCAACAACTCACCATATTTATTTTAGATAATCATATGCATTATCACTAATTTCTATCATTTGAAGAATTTTCATTAACTTATATGTGCTACTTAGTGTTAGAGAAGTCTGCTGGTATTTTTTCCCAAAGCATTTTACTAGTCTGCATCATAGTCTCTTACATCTTCCTCACGGTCATGCCATGGTTATTGAAAAATTCCTTACAGGGTAATGTTAAAAACCACATCTGTCTTTTCCTGTTAGGCTATAATGTTAAGTGCACAACACAAGAAGCCATATGAAAGTCTAAGTCATATAAAATTAATTTAAATGCACTGAACCTCAGTTTTCATGAGTTCTAGCAATCACATGCCTTATGTACAGTAACTTTGAAAAGTACTCTAATTGCGATCTGGAATGGTGATTTTCACAGTTCTTGACCATGACCCCACAGATCCACTAGGTCACATTGTCAAGAGTTCATTTGAGTGCTTTCTAACTTACAGGCCAGCAAATAGAGAAAGAAAGAATTGAAAGTATCCACTACTGAGTTCCAGGCAGTTTAATAAATACACTTTGACTATCTGGCAGGAGAAACCCCTACAGAAGTCAGGCAATCTTTTAGACTATTACATTCTTTCCAAATAGCAGGAGGAAAAATTGCAATACTTTCTGATAACTGAAATGGGTTATAAAGCACAAAATCAATCAGACCAGGAGGAGTCCGTTTCACTACAGAATGCATTTCTGCTGTCATAACTATTACCACAAAGTACTCCACCAGTAGCACAGTCAAGAGTATAAAGAATAGTGTTACAATTATGAGATTAGGGTTAGGATGGGGGGAGTTCTTTCTTCTTTTTTTATTTTTGGTTTTTCGAGATGGGGTTTCTCTGTGTAGCTTCTTTCTAAATTCACTAGAAATCTAAATTTTATTTTATTTTTAAACATTTAAATACATAGAATTTGTGAATGTTTGTGTGCATGTGCTTATGCATGTACATTCATGTGCAATGGTCACATCTGGAGGTCAGAGGAGGTCTTACTGAAGTCTTCTATCCTTTTTTTCTGCTTTGTACGCTCTGGAGAGCTAACTCATGGTGTTCTGACTTGGCAGCAAGTAGTCTCATCCACCAATGCTTCTCACCAGCCTGAGCTATAAATTGAAAAATATACTTCAAAGATATTAGATTTTATTAATCTAAATTTTAAATAATTGTGAATTCAAATATATGAAATAAAGAAGTGTGTGTGTGTGTGTATGTGTGTGTGTGTGTGTGTGTGTGTGTGTGTCAATTATAAAGAAACTTGCCTTCATTTTCCTTGGGTTTTAAAATAAGAGTGGAAAAGATACTGCCTTACACTGAAAGGCCAAAGTGTTTGCAGTGTCAGTGTAGGAAAAGAAAAGAATTTGAAAGATACAAGAATGCACCCAAACCCTCATCACCAGCAAAACTCTGGCCTCCATTCTATTAGACACCAGCCTGAACTAAATGCTTCTCAGTGCCATTATGCCGCGTTCAGTGCAGCTCAATCACAGTGACTATGTAACTAACATACCAAATTCCATACACCTGGAATAAAAGAAAATCTGACTCTGTGTGTGTGTGTGCGCCCGCACACGCATGTGAGCTCGCACATGTGTTAACTGACATTAGCTCTCATTTGAAAACTATTACAGTGCAGGTAGCATCACTGAAGAAGGTACTCATCAGTGCGAACTGTAAGGGACACACTGAGTCCTGCGTATACTCTCAGCATTGCCCTACTTTGGATTTCTTTTATTTTTGAGGTTATAATTTTAAAATTTTTTCCTTCCATTTACTTCCTCCAAATCCTAAAATATACCTGTTATCGTTTCCAAATTTATGGCCTTTTTTTCATTGTTACATGCACATATGTATGTACATATATATTCTTAAATATAAGCTGACGTATGCTTTCAGGACTGACTATTAAGTTTTGAATAAAACTTTGGGGTGCTCTTTCCTGGGGAAGGCTTTTCTTCCTGATTTCAGCATTCCTTAGTTGTCTATAATTCTCTGTATGGGGTCGAGGCCTCCTGGGCTTATCTCAAGTCCACTTGGCATGTCTTGTTGGTGTTGGTGTTGTTTGGTTCACATTTGGGCAGTTGATAGCATATTATGTTTGTAGATTATTATGTTGCTAGAAGACACAAGTGCATAGCAAGCTCCCTGGTCTTTATTTGCATGATCAGCTGTGAGGATTGCACTTCTCTGTGGGCATGTTGATAAATGTTTAGATGGTAGTTAAGGATTATGTTGGTTTAGCAAAGTGATGGTTGTAGGTTCTCTTCCAAGATCCATGACTTCACTAGCACTAGAGTTTTTTTTGTTTTTGTTTTGTTTTTGTTTTTGAGAGAATGACCCATGGTGTATCTTATGCAGCTTTTACAATACTCTCAGACACCATTGCAAGCATTATTTATGTAGACATTTGTCTCTCCCTACTGTTTGTACTAAAAGCAATGATGCTATTAGATTTCTTCTGTTTGCCTGGAGAATCAGAACTCGCTTCTGTCCTTAGTCAACAATTGCTCTCGGGGACTTAGGAAGGCCAGGTGCTTAGTCTTCTTAGATCAAAGATTTCATGTCTATGGAAAGACATGGAAGTAAAAACATATGAATGTAGAAAAAAATAGATGATAAAACAATGACAGGGAGCAGTGGCATTGTTTTTAGTAGTAGTGTCACACACACAGATTTAACAGAAAAGGGATTCTTGTACAACTCTGCTGGAGAAAGCACACTAAGAAGGAACTTGTTTCTACACTTTTTTTTTTTAATAAGAACAGTTAAATAATTCAGATTCCATGGGAGGTACTTTTTATTATAGTTTCCCAAGAGGGACTGAGATGGTTATGTTGTCAAATTAAAACAATCTAGAAATCCTTGGCAGACAATAATCTACAGGACCATGACTGGGAAGATGCCCTCAGTTATGTGAACTGATGTGGGAAGGCCCAGCTTCACTGTGAGTGGTACCATTTCCTGGGCAGGGGATCCTTGACTACATCGGTTGGGAGAACTAACTGAGCATTAACAGTTATTTATTATTGTCCATGTTTAGACTATGGGTGCAATGTTGTCAGCTGTTCCAAGTTCCACCTGCCTTAACTTCATCATCTAGATGGACTGTACCTTGAACTGTATTCTATCACAGCAACAGGGAAAGGAACTACAACTGAAATAGTAACCCAATCCAAGGAGAACAAAGGTAACAGTGGGTATTTATTTGAGGAATTCTGTAATGCAGAAGTTCAAGACAGCTAATCAGTCACCTGATAACAGTTAGTCAATGAAAATATGTAAACATTTAAATTTTTGAGAGGAAAGAGTATGAAAACATGGGGATTTCCTTTTGATTAAGATGTTATAGCTCAAAACATAATGTCACTAACGTTTCTAGACTATTCCCATCACCTAGCAAAATTGCAAAACATATCACTGAAGTTGCCTGTGAATGTGGAGATATGAAATATATCCCGGAGCTTTTATTAATTATATCAACCAAGGCAAATATTGCCAAAATTAATCAACTTAATTAGGGCTAACATGCATTCAATGCACTAATTATGCCCACACATCAGAAGCAAAGCTCATTGAGATGTCTAAAATAAATCTAATTATCCTTTGTGATCATCTCCTAAGATTTAATTGCTTACCAATGTCAAACATAGAGAGAAATACCAAATGGCATGAACCCTAGTGTTCGAGATGCTTTTCTGGATGCTTTGGCTCCAGGAAAGGAAGGGAAGAGTACAGGGCTTTTTTTTATTTTCTTTCTTTAGAAACATCCTATCACTTTCTTTACAGGAGAAAATATTTTGGCAATTTCATGCCAAGCTAGTTCATTTTTCAAAATTGTCTACAGTCTGGGATAGATAATCAGGATGGAACTGTACCCAGGAACTGAAGAAAAGTCTGAGAAATTATTTTGTATTCCATAGTTGTACTGGACAGTTTATGTCACACTCTTCACCTCAGCAAGAGCTGTCAAGATTATTGACTGGTACAGATGAGAGGACAAAACACAATGATTGGTGATAGGTCACTGGAGTTAGTACAGATTTCAATTTCTAATTAAAACCAATGACTGGTCTTTCTAAAACCTAGTAGAATGATGTAAGTTTTGCATTGATTTAATTTTCAAAAATGAGCTACGTCTTTGTTATTTATCTCCTGCACTTGTATAGCCCCACTAACATTAAAATTGTCTTTGAGTCTTATCTGTCATAGTATATAATTTGTTCAGATTTATTCCATATTCTACTATAGCTACCAATATAGACTATACATTCACATATATAATAGTTTCAGTATACTCAATATTGTATTTCTCTTTTCAAATTCTCACCCGAAGAGAATGAATCTATGATCACCAAATACTGTTAGCACATATTCATTCCTCACAACATAGAATGATTCTTTATTGTCAGAGGATAGGCCAAAGTAGTGGGCTGGCACATAAAGCTTTTAGTCTGGGGCTCCCATTACACTTTCCATTAAGATCCACTATATGATTCTTGTCTCACTGATAAAACTTTCCCTGTCCTTGACAATGCTGCTGATATCTCAGTTCTTATGAGCCTATTAAAGTCTATTCTACAATGAGGCTTGTTTTATTCTGTATCCCTTCAACGTCCATGAAAACAGCTGGTGTACATGATACTATAAGATCTTAGAAAGGAAGGTTGAAGATGAATTACTCGTAAAATTGGAATTAGAGTGTCTTAGTTACTTTCTATTGCTATGATGAAAACACCATGACCAAGCCAACTTATAAGAAAAGTAATTTGGACTTTACAGTTTCAGAGGATGAGTTCAAGACTATCATGCAGGGAGCATGGTGGAAGCAGGCAGGTAGGATGGTGCTGGAGCAGTAGCTGAGAGCTTACATCTTTGATCCCTAAACAGAAACATAAAACAGAGAGAAAGAACACCCTAACTGAGAATGGTGTGACTCTTTTGAAACCTCCTGGCCTATACCCAGTGGCACAACTTTTCCAATGAGGCTATACTCTCCAATCCTTCTCAAAAAATTCCTTCAACTAAGAACCAAGTATTATTATATATGAGTCTATGGGGCCATTCTTATTCAAACCATCATAGTGGATTATCAAAACATGTAATAGCCTTACTAGCTAGTCAGCACACCCTCACTGCTTTTCAAATAGTATCAGCATTGTATCCACTAGATCTGGGGAAGAAATTAGTATTACTAAATTGAGAAGCCAGCAGCTAACATTGCAAAATATAATTAAGAACAAGATACACCCAAATCAAAAGGCAGGTTATTTTTCTAAGGATTCAGTTATTTCAAAGAAGGGAATTTTATGTCTTAATGAGAAATTTCTACTGGAAACCCACTTTCAAACACATACACACATGCAAGGAAATATATTTCTTCTTATCAAATGGGTTTGGTATCACTGTAGCTTTTCAGCTTTTGGTGTGAATGGCTGGTTCTGAGCTCTTGCATGTAGTTTTGATGAACTGTGTCTTCTACTGACACAAGAACAAAATCTAAGCCCGCTGGAGCTTCCTCTCCTGTGAAAAGCACCCGCCCTCTCTGTCTGAAGTCAGTCCCTTTGGCTTGAATTCTGCTGCCTCAGCTATATGATGATTGACTGTCATTGTCCCCTTAGCTAGACCAAGAACCGCCCAGGAGAACCACTTGTTCCACAAAGATTTAACTGAGCCAGCACCACAGGGTAGGATCCCTGCTGTGATAGACTTAAACCACAAACCGAAATAAAGCCTGCCTCTCTTACTGCTTGTAACCCTAGCTCTAAAAGATCTGACTCCTGAATCTGGTCTTCTGGACTCTAGCAGATATATCTACACTCACAAAGGAAAGACAGAGTCAGAGAGAAAGAGAGACTGGCAAAGACAGAGAGATGGAGACAGAGAATTAATCTTTAAAAAGGAAAAGAAAGGAAGTCAATTGGGGATATGTTAACTAAGAAGGAAAGTACTAAAATCCTAAGATCTTTATTTTAGCCAAATGTCCCACTTTGAACCAGTGTGTGTTTAGAATCACTGAGTCATACCTGCACCTTCACAACTCTACTGCACAGTGTTTTTTTCTGATAAGCTAGGAATCAAACATCACATTCAGAATCAGTGTATTCTTCCTAATTGCTAATTTATTCAGAACTGGATTGCTCTGCTCCAAAGGAACCATGCTTTTGTCTTAGTGTTCCTAACAGGGTATTGTAATGCACGGTTTCTGAACTACCAATGTATGGCTATCACTTGCTTGTGCAGCAAAGCGTCCTGTCTGAGGCCAGCATTTTAATGATGATCCTGGAGCATATTTCACCGTCTTCTCTAGTGCATTCTAAGCACAGTTTTCCTAATGCATTTGTAATTACCATACAGGATTGCAGGGTTTTTTTTTTTTTTATCTAAGCACTGTCATTTGGAAGCACTCCTCTGTTGGGCCTTGTAAAACCAATGACTTATTAAGTAGTTAATCAATGTACACTATTTTACCCTGATGTCTATTTTCACTTTATATAATGGATTAGTTGAATCCTCCTTGTTAGAAAATGCCCCAGCTATTACTTTATTCATTTGCAAAGATGGAGAACAATGATTAAGGTATTCTTCATAAATATTTCCTGTTTTATTGCTTATGTTTGGAATTGTCAGGGTGTCAATGGGTTTTCCCATAACCAGAATATTAATATCAGCAAGAGCCAACTTGACTTTTAAATCATTGCTATAGTCTGCAATTATTTTTTATTTCTGACAAGAACATTTCATTGTCCTGACATTCCACTACCTTTTGCTTTTAGAGAAATGTGCCAAAAGTGAAGCAAGACAAGAAACATGTGGAAGTATTAAGTTCTTCTAAAATGAGACTAGCAAAACAATTATAACCAAAGGACAAATACAATAAAAATTAATGCAGATACTCTGGTAACTGTTTTATATGCAGTTGAGACTCTGGTATGGGAAGGCATTGTTGAAATCCATTTGCCCAGTGAGAACACAAGCCCATGAGGGGGACTGGCTTCTGAGCTTTCACGTCATTTCAATGCTGTGGGCTACTGCCATTTAGGTCACCTCTCTGTGAAACAGAACAAGGCACATGCTGATGCATGTGTCACCCAAGCATCTGAGAAAAGCTTCAGGAGGAAGGAGCCTCTCCTCTTCACTGTGTGCATGGCTCTAGCTGCGCTACTGCATACAACATGTGTGCACCACTCTAACTGCACTACTGCATACAACATGTGTGCACCACTCTAGCTGCACTAGTGCATACGGCATAGTACACTGCTGTAGCTGCACTAGTGCACACAACACACAACATGTGTGCACCACTCTAGCTGCACTAGTGCATACAACATGTGTGCACCACTCTAGCTGCACTAGTGCATACAGCATAGTACACTGCTGTCTCTGCACTAGTGCACACAACACACAACATGTGTGCGCCACTCTAGCTGCACTACTACACTCAGGATGCATGTGTATGCCGCTCTAGCTGCACTAGTGCACACAACATGTGTGCACCACTCTAGCTGCACTACTGTATACAGCATGTGTGCATATATCTAGCTGCACTACTACACTCAGGATGCATGTGTATGCCGCTCTAGCTGCACTACTGCACACAGCATGTGTGCACTGCTCTAGCTGTTCTATTGCATACAGCATGTGTTAGCAACTCTAGCTGCACTACTTCACACAGCATGTGTGAGCCGCTCTAGCTGCGCTATTGCACATAGCATGTGTATGCCGATCTAGCTGCACCACGGCACACAGCATTGTGCACTGCTCTAGCTGCACTACTGTACACAGCATGTGATGTGACTCAAACGGCAGACTTGGGACTATTCAGAAAAGGAATAAAAGCCTGAATCCTGATCCAGTGGCCCTAGGCTGATGGGTCTAAAATCTAAATAACAGATTTTCCTATTCTTATCTTCAGTAAAAGTTGGAAGCCATTAAAATTCATTTGATGAAGCATTTGAGTAGAATTATAAGTTCTGAGTTCCACAGCCTTGGATGCAGTAGTTTTCACTGTGATAGTCTTCCATGCCTTATCCAGGGCTTAAGACATAGGCCTCTGAGTATTGGGGCTTGTGTTCTCTTGCAGAGTAGATTTACAACACTTAAGAGCAACCTGAAGTCACAGACCTGCTGAACATGTGCCCTGCTCCCTTCGGGATCCAGAGATGGATCTGACGCTAGAGAACCCAAGGATGAGATGCCATGAGCTGATCTTCACACACTGAAATCCTCTGACACACAGCACTGTCACATTAGACACAGATGAAGGTGTGCACAGGAGGTTCTGCACAGAAGCATTCACTTCCACAGTCTTCTGTAAGGTGGATTAACTGTTAGCACATTCACTGACTGTAGAAGGGTTGGAATGTTGCAGGTCCAGAGCCTAATTACAATTTATCTTGGGCTATCTTTGCCCCACTTAATAAGCATTCCTAATCTTTCCATGTCTCAACTAATATCTGCTGGTTAACAGGTAATAACTGGTGCAGGAAAATTGTCTATATTCTGTCAATTATGTTTTAAATAAACGCTGATTGGCCAGTAGCCAAGCAAAAACTATAGGTAGGACAACCAGGCAGGAAGTAGAGGCGGGTCAATGAGTACAGGAGAATTCTGGGAAGAGGGAAACTTCCTCTGCAGTCCTGTCCAGACACAGAAGAAGCAAGATGTGACTACACTGCTGAAGAAGGTGCTAAGCCATGTGGCTAACACAGATAAGAATAATGGGCTAATGTAAGTTATAAGAGTTAATAAGAAGCCTGAGCTAATGGGCCAATCAGTTTATGATTAATGTAGACCTCTGTGTGATTTCTTTTGGACTTAACAACTGTAGGAACTGGGCAGGACAGAATCCCTGACAACAAATAACTCTATGAAATATATTAACAGACTATTAGCGTCTACCAACCAGATGGCTATGAGTATCCTCAGATAGTGCCTGAAGCCTGTAGTATATTATCCTGCTTTAATTCAATCTGCTTACCTATTTAAAAATTTCCTTGATTCATGGTTTTGTTATGTTAGTATAAAAGCTTCATGCAATTGTTAACACATTGAAACTTTAAACTTCTTGAACCTTGTTCCCTAGCCAATGATGGCTCATATTTGGTTCCAGAATAAATTACCTCTTGGCCCAATAAACAAGGGGGAAACCACTGGATATGGATCCCAGTGGACCACAAGATCTCACTATGATTTCCCATCCCTATAACCATGAGTATTCTCATGCTACACATCCGACCACTGCAGCTCTAAATCACAAGCACCTCAACAATCTCACCAAAGGCAGGGTGCCTCTGCTTGCCCGTGATGCTCAAGTTTTCCCTGTCATAGAACTACTGGAGCCTTACTGTGGATTAGGAGGGATCATTTTCAAATGGGAAATATGAAGTAGGGATACATAGAAACCAAATATGTAGATACCCCTTGACTTAGGATAGAGTTATGCTCAGATAATCCCATCATAAGTAAAAATATTTTGAGAATAAAATCTAGACATTATATATATCATATATCACAGTATTGACACATAGAAATTATCTTACAATTAGGACAATTGTTTGTCCTAAGACTCCATGGCTGACTAAGAACTGTGACTGGCTGCAGCTGTCCAGCAAGGCAAGAGATCCAATCAGATATTGCTAGCTCAGACAAGATTTAAAGAGAAATCCCAAAGTCTAGTACCTATTGAATATGAATACCTTTGGTTCCATGGGAAGGTTGAAAAGTCTTATAATATCACTGAGTAAGGGACATGTGTGTGAATGTGTCTTAATAACCCATTCCCTAAAATTAACAGGATTAGTTTTTAACTAGAACCACAAAGCAAATAACAGACTGATATAAATTATTAGTACCCAGGGGCAAAAAGTCATCTCTAAAAGAGTGCATTGGTGGTGGTGGTGATGCTAATGATGGTGGAAGTGGTGGTTCTTTGAGACTGGTACTCAAACTGTAGTCCAATCTGGCCCAGAACTGACTATAACCCAGACCAGCACTGAAGTCACAGTCATTCCCCTGTTTCTGCCTCCCTACTGCTCTGAAATAGGACTGAATCACATACCAGGTTTTTTTTATTATTACTACCAATAATACCAATATAAAAGTCTCACAATAATGACACACTGTTAGTAATCATTAGTGGTAGGTATAAAAAGGTCCCTGATAGAACTCACCATTGTAAGTCATCAAAACAGCAAGTACAGCAGCAATAGAAAAGTTGTTCTCAGAGGCAATTAGCAAGCATGATTTTAAATGAGGTGTGGCAGTGGAGGGCCTATTCTTGCTATTTACATTTAAGGTTTTTATTGAATAATCAAGCAATTTGGAAAAGAAGTGATGAAATAGTATATGGTGATTTCCACTAAAAACTTGTAGGATGCTATGAAAAAAGTAAGAGATGTTATCAAAGGGAATCAGTTCAAAAAAATCACTAGCCTTTGTAACACAAGCTTGATAAAAATTTACAAAAGAATAAACACCAAATGCAAAAGAAAAAATAAACTTTATGTACAAAGTCATAAACTCTAAAATATTGCAATAAAATTAGAGTCCTTGTATTAATATAAAAACTATGACTATACATTAAACTATAAAAAACAGAAATCATAATAGAAACATATACCATTTCAGTAGATAGGAACACTTAACATGATAAATTATCAATTCTTATGAAATAATTATATAAAACTATAATTAAAATTTATATTTTCTTTGAACTAAAAATGGCCTCCTGTTGTAGGAGGCTACTTGTTCAGTTCCTGGCTGCCCAGACTCCCAAAATAACCACACAGAAACTGTATTAATTAAATCTCTGCTTGGTCAATGACTATAGCGTATTCCCAGCAAGCGCTTACATATTAAATTAACCTATTTCTATTATTTTATATTTTACCACAAGGCTCGTGGCTTACTGGCAAGATTCCACCTGGCAGCTTGTGTCTTTCCCCTCTGGTGGCTACATGGAATCTCACTGACTGTTTTCTTTCTCCTAGCATTCAGTTTAGTTTTCCCTGCCTAGCTCTATTCTGTTAAGCAACTGGCCAAACAGCTTCTTTATTTATTAACCAAAAAAGCAACACATATACAGAAGGACTTCCCACAACATTTCCCCTTTTCTGTTTAAATAGAAAGGAAGGTTTTAATTTTAACATAGTAAAATTACATATAATAAAACAGGTATCAGGCATGAATTACAGTTATAATATTTATATCTACTTTATCTTTTAACATAACTAAGGAAACCATAATTATAACTATCTATTCGTCAACTCCATCAAAGACTCCAGAAGGATATAATATTACCTAAGTTAACAGAAAGTGCATTGTAATCAACTTCCAAAACTCTAGAATTGACAGAGATATCTCACTGCCTGGACAGTCACCCAAAGTTCTTCTGTAATGTTGCAGGGACCCATCTTCAGCCTACTGGCTCATAGTATCTGGCAGACTCTTTCATGAAGCAGGAACCCCAAAGGACCATCTCACCTTTAGGCAAGTTCAGCAGTCATCTCTCCATGGGTCCCTCATGTCTAGCTCACACAGCATAACATCAAGCAGTCCAGGTAAGAACAGTTTCTTGCCCAAATGGCTAGCATATTCCATAAGGAGCCTCTTCAATGCCTAACTTCATCTTGAAGTTATTTGTGCTTTCAGGAGCAGATGTGTCTCACCTTATGAAAAGTCCTAAGTTATTAAAACATTTTAAATGTCATATTCTGTAGGTCTTTGAAAGTTTTGAAGATTATTTAACTGAAATATATCTCTATATATCTAGAAAACCTAACTAACATGAATATAAGTTTGACTATTACAGATGACTATCTATGAACCAGTATTTCTTAATTATATATTATATTTTTAAATGAGCCACACAAACACAATACCTTAATCAAGATCAGAAATACACAAACACAGTATAACAAAATTGACCTTAAATTTGTATCAATAAACCAAAATGCATACCAATGCAAAGTATCCCTCTCTATAGCATATCCCCCTTTAAATGTGAAGTAATATTTATAAATATTCACTTAGGGAATTTGGGTGTAGTTCTCTCCAAACTACTTCCTGCTTTTTGTTGGGCAAAAAATTTTTGGAGGTGTTTACAGAGAACTTGGGAGGGTCTTGGTGCATCAAACCACATTAGTCTGGAAGGATTTCACAGGTTCTCATTCTCTGTGGAAATGAAAGAAGAACTTCTTTTCCATAGCAACATATCCTTAGACCCAAATTCTGAAGTCAAGATATTTTTATGTTGGTTCATCTTAGCAGCCCATACAATGAAATGTCTCTCTGTACTTAGCTCCTTCACAGTCAAAAAATTCAAAGAAAATACAATAATATATATAATCCAGACTCTCTGTGTATTTTCCATCTTTATGTGGTTTATTTTTTTATTTCTTTAATCTATGACCATTTGTACTCTGTCTCTTTAAAGACTTTGTTTTAATTTTTTAAAACAATTTACTTCTTTTTATAACTCTCTATACACTTTTTCTTTTCTCTCCCAAGTCTACATGCATTTATCCAAAACTGTGATGCATTCAGAGGTCTTTTTCCATCTGCAATTTTCTTTATTTTGTATCTGTAATTGGTTTTTGGCCAGGACTGCTTCTTAAAATGCTAAGCCATAGCATGACTAGGACCAAGGCTGCTTTGCCTTTTGGGTCCACCCAGTCCAACATGGTGGAGGTCTGTTCATTGCCTCTAAGAGGCCTTCTCTCTGCCCCAGTTCCAGAGATGAGTAGCAGTAGATCTGTGTTGCCATTAAGCAAGTTGTAGCACTCTGTTCTCGAACCCCATTTAAATGCTCCAAAGCTGGACCTTCCAAAGGAGTCAGAGTTCACAGTTCATGCTGGCAGCATGGCCCAAGAAGCCACCATTTCAAAAACCACAAGGTTTTGTTGGGGTTTTTTGTTGTTGTTGTTGTTTTGTTACCACTGAATCAGGAAGACCTCTCTTAAAGGAGCTGCAGCATGCTGCCAATAAGTAGAGCCCATCCAAATAAAAGTGGCTAAACTTTACGTTTTAGTGCCTAGAATTTCTTTCCAAGCCCTCTCAGGCTAGCACACATTAGAGCATAGAGCAATAATTTGTAGTAGGAGGCTGCTTGTTCATTTCCTGGCCTCCCAGACTCCCGAAATAATCACACAGAAACTGTATTAATTAAATCACTGTTTGGTCAATCACTATAGCATATTCCTAGCAAGCTTTTACATATTAAATTAACCCCTTTTTATTATTTTATATTTTACCACCAGGCTCCCTACTGGCAAGGTTCTAGCTGGCAGTTTGCGTCTTTCCCCTCTGGCAGCTACATGGCATCTCCTTGATTCTGCCTTCTTTCTCCCAGCATTCAGTTTAGTTTTCCCCGCCTACCTCTATTCTGCTAAGCCACTGGCCAAAAACAGCTTCTTTATTCATTAACCAAAAAAAAAAAGCAACACATATACAGAAGGACTTCCCACACCAGCCTCCCAAAACTAAGAGACAACACTGAATGGGGCTAACTTTCTAATTACTCAAATACTATATACAATATAAGTTACAAGCTATTGATGACATGGAACTACATTAGCTTAGCAGATTGATCTGTCAAAAATAACCATATGAATAGAATCATTATTGATACATATAAATTGGCAGCAGGTTGGTTTTCAAAACAGTGCTCAAACCTTATAAACATTGAAGCTGAAGTTCTCTCCCTACTGTCTCAAATCCATAATTTCGTATACTTCAGTACACTCACCTGAGCACCAGTGCCAATCACACCAGTGCACTTCAGTGTTCCTATGAACACAATACTTAATAATGTTTTGAGGATAAGTGGAAATCACACTGAGCAAAGCCCTTATACAGAGGACTGATTGAAAGTGTTTTCTAGTTACTGAAATAGACAGGTGAGCCTCCTTTCAAAAGAGGTCTTGGAGATGAAATGGGCTTCTCTACAAAGGTAATGTCCAGGTAAACAGTCATTAAACTACTGATCAGAGATGGTAATGAGATTACAAGATAATGGCTAAAATTACTTCTGCCTCTGAGATTCATTGACAAGTCTAATTTCAAAATTTCAACAGCATATACTAATTCTATCACGTTCAAGTGTTGGTTGGCAGTAGGTTGTTTATCCAGCACATGAATCACAATGTCTTCCTTTTCATTAGTGCCCATTCTCATGCATTGTAGCATTGTGTAGTTCATCCTGACCAACTATTAATATGGTAAATTGTACGTGTGGCGAACATAGAAAGACTTTTACATTCCACACAAGAGCTTGAACTAATACCAGTTAGCAATGATTCTAGCCTTCAAGGAACTGTAGTTTCTATTCAATATTCATAATGTGATACCTTTAACAAAAGGTGGAATAAAAAAATGACCTAATTGTAAAACTGTGAGACACAGATAAGTTAAAGTGAAGAAAAAATATTGAGAAGCCTTGAAAGCATTTTGTTGCATGAAGCAACTTAATTCATCCCAAATGTTATGCTACACTAAGTTATATGATTCTGCCAGATGCTTCTCTTTAGAAGAATTTTATTGTACCAAAGAGAGCAATTTCTTTTAATGAGAATATTTTTGAATAATATTTGGTTTCGAAACCAGTGCTTTCTTTGTTTCATATCTAATGAGAATAATTCCTTTGATTCATAGGCATTTTTATTCTTCGGCTGGTTCAATCAAAACACCAATTAACTGCATGTATTATAAGAGAATGAAGTGGGCACCTTCCAGCTCAGTCTCAGAATATGCACATCAATCAGGGGAAACCTCATGATTTGCAGCATAAGAATCCACAAGTTAAGAATTATAACCGAAGTCTGTGGTTAACGTCCCAGTTTAGCTTCACCTCTAGGTAAGGCACTAATGTAAAATCTGAATGGTGGAAAAACACTAAAGACACTCTGTCTCCTCCATTGTTGTAAACTGTAAGCAACACGCAGACCTTCATCTCAATGCCAGAGCATGGAATATATGTTGGATTTTTACTGAGATGTGGGAGAAGTGTTTAGTGATGCAGATCTTGTGCAGATAAAATGAATGGATCTGTTTAGAGACAGGACATAAATACAAAGAAACGCCATCACTTAAAACCTGGAAAAGGAAGAGTGCATAGTAAGTTGCTTCTGAAAAAGGTAAGGAAACCAAAATATAACTCAAAGTAGAAAAGTGAAATACATTCCAAGCAGGCAGTCATAGAGGGGACTATGGAACACAAAATACAAGGTGTAAGTCCACCACTGTTCTGGTTTGAATATAACTCGACCCCAAAGTTGTATTGCTGAGGATTGGTCCCCCAAATCAGTGCTAATTAAAAGTGACTTCCCTAGCTCATCCAGAGACTAATCCATTGATAAGTGACTGACTGGAGTTGAGACACACTGGGATCTAGTCAGACAGTGCCGTGTGAACTGAGGGATGTGTCTCACTCATAGCCCCTTTGCCATTCTTTCATGTTATGTCCCATGAAAAGGAGACAAGTTTCACACCAGCATCCATCAGTCTTTGTTTCTTGACTGTTCACACAATGTGACTGTAGCCTCATGCACTTGCTGCCATGCTCTGCCCACCACGTACTAGCCAGCTGTGAGCCAAAATGCACCTTTCCTTCCCAAGGCTGCTTTTGATAAGTGCTTTTTCACACCAAAAGGAAAGTGCTTTCCTCATCTTTTTCAGCACAATGGAAGCTCAACAAGAAAAAATAACTTTGCTGCTCTCCAAGACACAGAACAGTGCCTGATGCATAGTACATCGCCAAAGAATTTTGCTTCAAAGTCAGTGAAAACTTCAGAGATTTTGTATACTGGGGTAGATAAATAATTTGGTCATTAAATACAAAGTAAAGAAAGAGAAGTAAGCTTAGGAAGAAGGAAATGTGCCTTAATTCTTTTCCAGTTTGGCTTTAAATCTCCTCAAGAGCTTAGCCATTCTGACCTGTGTAAGACGGTATCTCTACGTACCCAAGAGCATGGGAGATCCTTCCACTTCCTGGTTTCTTCTTCAATTTCTTTCTTCAAAGATTTAAAGTTCTTGTCATACAAGTCTTCCACTTGTTTGGATAGAGCTACTCTGAGATAATTTATGATATCAATGGCTATTGTGAAGGGTGATGTTTCTCTGATTTCTTTCTCAGCACAATTATCATCTGTGTAAAGTAGGGCTACTGATTCTTTTGAGTTAATCTTGTATCCGGCAACATTACTGAAAATGTTTATGAGTTGTAGAAGTTCCTCGGTAGAATTTTTGCAGTCTCTTATGTAAACTATCATACCATCAATAAATAGTGAGAGTTTCACATCTTTTTTTTTTCGATTTTTATCCCCTTGATCTCTAGCTAGAACCTGAAGAGTTATATTGAATAGATATGGAGAGAGTGGGAAGCATTGTCTTGTTCCTGATTTCAGTGGGATCACTTTGAGTTTCTCTCCATTTAGTTTGATGTTGTCTGTTGGCTTGCTCTATATTGCCTTTATTATGTTTAGGCATGTTCCTTGTATCTCTGCTCTCTCCAAGACCTTTATAATGAGAATGGTACTCAACTTCACATGGAAAAGCAAAAAACTCAGGAGAGCCAAAACAATCCTGTACAATAAATGAACTTCTGGAGGCATCACAATCCCTGACTTCAAAGTCTACTACAGAGCCACAGTACTGAAAACAACCTGGTATTGGCCTAAAAACAGACATGAGAACCAATGAAACCAAATCAGAGACCAGGATATTAATCCACACACCTTTGAACATCTGATTTTTGACAAAGAAACAAAAAACATAAAATGGAAAAAAGAAAACATATTTAACAAATGGTGCTGGCATAGCTAGATATCAACATGGAGAAGAATGAAAATAGATCCATATCCATCACCATGCCCAAAACTCAAGGTCAAATAGATCAACATAAAGTCAGCCACACTGAACCTCATAGAAGAAAAAGTAGGAAGTACACTTCAATGCATCGGCACAGGAGACCACTTCCTAAATGTAACACCAGGAGCACAGACACTGAGAAAAACAATTAATAAATGGGACCTCCTGAAACTGAAAAGCTTCTGTAAAGCAAAGGACACGGTCAACAAGACAAAACGACAGCCTACAGAATGGGAAAAGATCTTCACCAACCCCACATCAGACAGAGGTCTGATCTCCAAATTATATAAAAAAAAACTCAAGAAATTGGTCATCGAAAGAACAAATAACCCAATAAAAAAAAAGGAGTACAGACCTAAACAGAGAACTCTCAACCGAGGAATCTAAAATGGCTGAAAGACACTTAAGGAAATGCTCAACATCCTTATCCATCAGAGATGCAAATCAAAACAACCCTGAGATTCCATCTTACACCTGTAATAATGGCCAAGATCAAAAACACCGATGACAACTTCTGCTCGAGAGGTTGTGAGATAAAGGGAACACTCCTACATTGCTGGTAGGAGTGCAAGCTGGTACAGCCCTTTTGGATATGAGTGTGGCGATTTCTCAGAATATTAGGTAACAACCTTTTTCAAGACCCATCAATACCACTTTTGGGTATATATCTAAAGGGTGCTCAATTTTACCGCAAGGACATGTGCTCAACTATGTTCATAGCAGCATTGTTTGTCATAGCCAGAACCTGGAAACCAGCTAAATGTCCCTCTACTGAAGAATGAATAAGGAAGATGTGGTACATTTACACAATGGAGTACTACACAGCAGAGAAAAATAATGACATTTTGAAATTTGCAGTTAAATGGATGGAGCTAGGAACCATCATATTGAGTGATGTAACCCAAACCCAGAAAAACAATTATCATATGTACTCACTCATGAGTGGTTTTTAAACATAAAGCAAAGAAAATCAGCCCACAAATCACAATTCCAGAGAACCTAGAAAACAATGAAGACCCTAAGAAAGACATACATGGATCTAATCTACATGAGAAGTAGTAAAAAAAAGATCTCCTGAGTAAAATGGCAGCATAGGAACCATGGGAGAAGGTTGAAGGAGAAGGGAGAGGCAGGGAAGGGAGGAGAAAAAAATGTATAGCTCAATAAAATCAATAAAAAGATGGCATCTCAGAGTTGTTTTGATTTGCACTTCACTAATGGCTAAGGATGTTGGACATTTCCTTAAGTGTCTTTCAGCAATTTGAGAATCTTCTGTTGAGAATCCTCTGTTTAGTTCTGTACCCCATTTTTAATTGGATTATTTGGAATTTTGATGTCTAATATCTTGAGTTCTTAATATATTTTGGAGATTAGTCCTCTGTCTTATGTGGGGTTGGTGAAGATCTTTTCCCATTCAGTAGACTGCCTTTTTGTCTTGTTGATTGTGTCCTTTGCCTTACAGAATCTTCTAAGTTTCAGAAGGTCCCATTATTTATTGTTGCTCTCAGTGTCTGTGCTACTGGGGTTATATTTAGGAAGTTCTCTCCTGTGTCTGTACATTGAAGGCTACTTCCCACTTTTGCTTCTATCAGGTTCAGTGTGGTCAGATTTATATTGCGGTCTTTAATCCATTTGGACTTAAGATTTGTGCACGGGGATAGATATGGATCTATTTTCATTCTTCTACATGTTGACATCCAGTTATGCCAGCACAATTTGTTGAAGATGCCTCCTTTTTCATTGTATAATTTTAGCTTCTTTGTCAAAAATCAGGTGTTCATAGGTGTGTGTCTTTGATTCGATTCCATTTGTCAACCTATCAGGTTTGTGACAATACCAAGCTGATTTCATTACTATAGCTCTATAGTAGAGCTTGATGTCAAAGATAATGATTCCTCCAAAGTTCCTTTATTGCACAGGATTGTTTTGGCTATTCTGGGTTTTCTGTTTTTCCATATGAAATTGCACATTGTTCATTCAACAACTGTGAATAATTATGTTGGGATTTTGTTGGGGATTGCATTGAATCTATAGATTGTTTTTGGTTGGATTGCCATTTTTATAATGTTGATCCTACCTATCCAAGAGCATGGGAGCATTGTCTGGTATTTTCTTCAAATACTTAAAGTTCTTGTCGAACAGGTCTTTCACTTCTTTAGTTAATGTTACCCCAAGATATTTTATGTTATTTGTAGCTATTGCAAAAAAGATGATGTTTAGGATGTGGAGTAAGGGGAACACTCCTCCATTGCTGGTGGACATGCAAACTTGTACAACCAACCATTCTGGAAATCAACCTACCTCAGGACCCAGCAATACCATTCTTGGGCATATACCCAAAGGATACTGAATCATACTACATAGACATTTGTTCAACTATGTTCATAGCAGCATTATTTATAATAGCCAGAACCTGGAAACAACCTACATGCCCCTCCCATCAACCAAAGAATAGATAAAGAAAATGAAATACATTTACACAATGGAGTACTACTCAGCCGTAAAAAAAACAATGTCATCTTGAAATTTACATGCAAATGGATGGAACTAAAAAAAAAATCCTAAGTGAGGTAACCCAAGCCCAGAAAGATGAACATAGTATTTACACACTTATAAGTGGATACTAGCTATAAAGCAAAGGATAACGGACCTATAGTCCATGACCCTAAAGGAGCTAAGTAACAAGGTGAACCCTAAGAAAAACATGTATAGATCCAAATGGAAGGGGAAATGGACAAGATCACCTGACAAAACTGGAAGCATTTGGGAAAGTGGAGAAGGGAGAGTGGAAGGTGAAGAGGATGAGAGGAGCGAGGAGAACTTGAAGGAATGGGATAGACGAGATGGAAGAAGGACAGAGATGAAAGCAAGGAAAAAGATACTTTGATTGAGGGAGCCATTATCGGGCTAGCAAGAAACCTGACACTAGAGAAATTCCCAGGAATCCACAAGGATGAGCCCTACAAAGCAACAGAGGAGAGGGTTCCAAACTGGCCTTTACCTGTAGTCAGACTGATGAATATCTTAAATGTCACCATAGAATCTTCATGCAGTAACTTAATGGAAACAGGGGCAGAGACCCACAGAGAAGCACTGGACTGAGCTCCCAAAGTCCATTTTAAGAGTGGGAGGAGTGAGAATATAAGCAAAGAGGTCAAGACCATTATGTGCACACCCACTGAAACAGTTTAGCGGAGCTAATGGGAGCTCACCAACTCCAGCCAGACAGTGAAGGAACAAGCATAGGACCAAACTAGACTCTCTGGATGTGGGTGGCAGCTGTTTGACTGGGACAGACTGTGGAGTCACTGGCAGTGACGAAAGGATTTATCCCTACTTCTTATACTGGCTTTTGTGGAACCTTTTCTCTTTGGATGGATACCTTGCTTAGCCTAGATATAGTAGGGAGTGTCTTGCACCCTCCCCAAAGCAATGTATCTTACCCTCTCTGAGGAGTGGTTGGGGGTGGGGTGAGGAGAAAGTAGAGGGAATGGGAGGGCAGGGAGAGGGAACTGGGATTGGTATGTAAAATGAGAAAAGGCAGTTTGTTTTCTTTTTTAAAAAAAATAAAATAAATAAATCTCAAGAGGACACGATTCTTTCAGAGATACTGAAATTGCCTATGCATTCTAGACAGACTTACTCGAGCTCCAAATCTAAAGTTGTGGTTGGCAAATGCCCGTATATTTATCATCCCACAGTTTCTTCAGGACATAAATCAAAGGCAATGACTAGACAAGGTTCTGCCAAGGACCATCCACAACACTATGATTAGAGAATCCCTCCCCCAGGAGTGTGTTCACCTCACTGCTTCCCTGGTTATGGATGTGCATATGAGCTGAGACGTGGCTCTCAGACACTCCAGAATATTCACTTCTGAGTTCACTTACATGAGTATTTCCCTCAAGGGTGTCATCAAAGAAACTGAATATATACAGAATGGCCAGATTATATTTGAAAACTGCAACTCACAACCAGTCAAGGAAGTTTAACCGCAACTATCAAGAAACAGCATCTGAACCATAGTCTTTGCAGCACTCTGCCCCAAATGGACAAGATTCGATCAATCACTGACAACCCCCACCTTTTGTGCCTGCTTTCCATGGATGGCCAAATGACATCTCTTAACCAATATATGAAATAATTTATTTTTAGTTAATCCATCCATTGTGTCTCATGCCAATAAACTCCAGTAAGTTCATACATGAAAACTCCCTTCGTTCCTCTCTAAGATATTATCCTTCTGCTTTCAGTTTACTGACAAATATTGGCAATATTGGCTGGCCTTTCTTGCACTGAATAAAATAACTTTTGTTTGTTCTCATTTGGGTAGTTTTCTCAATCTCCACACTCAAAATACAGGAGTTTAATTTGTTTAGAATTGAGTCAATAAGTTCACCCTACAGTAAAGTGGCTGGTGATAGTCCAAGGCTGTGAATACCAAACTGGCCTCATTGAGGGCCCATTAAAGACAGTTACCACATCATCCCCACCTCTCTGAAAACCACTGCTTTCTGATGGTGTCCTGTTTGCTTGGAATATTAAGTATAAATTTCTACTTAGATGTTTTGGTGGTTTGCTTTCCTATTGCGATCATAAAACAGTGACCAAAATCAACTGTGTGAGGAAAGACATTATTTGTTCATGTAGTTCAAGTCTACTCTCAAGAAAAGGCAAGGGAAGAACTCCAGACATAAACCTAGAGGCAGAAATTTAAACAGAGACAATAGAGGAATGTTGATTATCAGTTTGCTCCCTCTGGCTTCTTCAGCTTCCATCCTAAGCTTGGGCCCACTTGCCTGGGAACTTTTACACCAATTAGTAATTTTAAAAATGCCCTGAAAATATGCTCACAGGCAAATCTGAGAAAGCCAATATCCCAACTGAGGTTACCTTTTCCTGGATGAGACTAGTTTGTGTCAATTCAACACAGAGTGCTTAAAAGAAAATACTATAACCCTTCCTTTTGTGTTTTGTATGTATTATAACTTAAAAGTGCTCAGATAAATAGTACATCTTTAGAAAGAGCAGAAATGAACTTTTCTACTGTTTTTTGACCAATAGCTAACCAAGAACTTGCAAATGCTTCTGTTTTGTAAGATGAATATTCTTTAATTGCTGCTGCAAAGCTGCTGCCTTCACACTGTGATAACTGCCTATTCAAAAAACAAATCATAATGTCTCAGGAACCAGCTGGAGGTCGTGTTTCTCTAGAGGAAATGTATATTGAAGATTTTCTTTCACTGACCAGACTCTCTACAGGGGAGTTTTTGAGAAGTTCAGGTAATCTGGCCTGGAAAGACTCTTGTATTTATGCACAACACTGCTTTCCTCATGCTAGGACTATTGAGCAAGATCAGCACCACAATGTGACTACCCTCAGAGCTCGCTCATCCACCTCATGAATCTATACTGTTGGACATTTATAAGCACGGCATGGTCTACAAGATGAAGGCATATAAGAAACAATACGCAATGCTTCCAAAGCCACTTATCTATGTGCCGCACCTACTCCTGCATTCTAAGAGTTAACACAGTGTGCCTATGAGCACAGTGCTGTCATTGGCTGACACCCACCTTATGAGAACTCTGTGCTCAGAATGCCCAGCCATGGGTTGAACTTTATTATTGTCCTGTAAGTCTTCATCATGCTCTCGTACCCACCTTTTGATTCACTTTTGTTATCCTCTGATTTTCCGATGCATTTGTCTTTTCAATAACTGACCTAATGTAATGGCATTTAGAAAGCTCCCATATGTATTAAAGAATTGTTACTCAAATGCCTATACATAATTATGATTGATAGACGGATTCATGCACCCATTTATATTAATTAATTTATTCATTCATCAAGTAATGCTGAATGTAATGATCAACTGTTCCTAGATATGAAAGTGTGGAATTATGTTACCAGAGGTCACAGTTTAAGGACACTGTAGCACATGGTGTAGTGATCCTAACAGTAACAGGAGTATTCCAACAGACCAGGAAGACCGTTCTGCAGGTAGCATGTGTCATGAGCTTAGTTGTAAAGATCAAAGCATGGGGAAGGACATCAAGAGAAGGAAAGCACCAAGTGCCCAGACAGCTGGGCACCCAGACGAACGGCTGGGGCAGATGCAGAACACACGGAGCACTGGGCACCCAGACGAACGGCTGGGGCAGATGCAGAACACACGGAGCACTGGGCACCCAGACGGCTGGGGCAGATGCAGAACACACGGAGCACTGGGCACCCAGGAGAACCAGGCTGAGGACAGCTCCGCAGAGCTTGGCGAGCTCAGCTGATAACGACAGAGATTACTTAAGAGTAATTATCTTAGTCAGATACAGTAATTAAACATGGGAGCTCATTAAACATTACTCAGATTCGATAATTAAACATAGTCAGATACTGTAATGAAACATAAGCTGGTTAGAGCAATTCAAGCAGTAATTGACGAGAAAGGTCAATTTGAGTGGGTAATTGGATCCAAAGTTTCTACTCTAGAATCAATTATCTGAATTAGTTGACCTTATTAAGTAAATTTTACAAACTGACAGACCTTTGCAAAGAATACATATAAGGTTGTCCTTTATAAAACAAATCCATATGTGAACAAGAAGTGAATTGTCAATAAGGTTAGCATGGCAGTGTTAATTTATTTTCTGATAGTATTATGCTAGGTTTATGTTTTATTACCTACTCTATAGATATTTCATCCTTTATGGGAAATATTGTCCTGGAAAAGGATTCTTTGGCCAATACTAGTAGGACTATTAATACTACTGAGCTATTATGAATGTGATTAAAAAACACAGATGTAGGCAGAGACTGCTCTTTCATTTCCCAACCACTCAGATTCAAATAATCACACAGAAACTGTATTAATTGCAACACTGTTTGACCAATGACACTATCATATTCCTAACTAGCTCTTACATCTTAAATTAACCCATTTCTATACATCTATATATACAATGAGGTTATGGACTACTGGTAAGTTTCCGTCGTGTTCTACTCCTTAGGCAGCTACATGGCATCTCCTAGACTCCACCTACTATTGCTATATACCTCTGTTTGGATTTCCCATCTTGTTTTCCTCTGCTAAGCCATTGGCTGAAACAGCTTTATTCTTTAATCAATGGTTAAGCATACAGAAGGATATCTCACATCACACAGAACTATCTTGTGGAGCTGAGGAAGACCTCAGTGAGTATGTAAGAAGTGGGTAAAGTCCTGAGTGTGCACTATTCACAAGGACTCCAATTCCTTAGATTCAATGGGAATTGATAAAACTATCTCTAGGTCAGGATCAGAGAGCTGGCATAACCTTCCTCTGGTCTGTGTGAGTGTTGACAAAACATAAAAAGCATTAATTGCAGCTTCCTTCTGCAGACATTGACAGTATAAGAATGCTCCCCTACAGAGACCATTTACAGGTAACAGTGAACCATTCCCTGGTGCTGTCCATCACAGACTTGTTGAGTTTCCAGAGTGTTGTATAATAGGGTCTACTCCATCAGAGTGAGCATGCCCACCCATTCCCAGATTTTCTACAGATATCTGTCTATATGTATTTTGTTTATCCCTATGGGGTCATAGTCAATTTTCCAAAACATTCTGCCCATCAATATGTTCAATTTAAAATAATTTATCTTTCCTTAAATTCATAGGAATAAACTTGATAAGCCCATCAATAATACAAGAGATAAGACCATTAAAATGAGGATTTCTGCAGTAGTGTCAAGCAGCTATATCCCTCTCCTAGTCACTGAACCAGCTTCTTAAAAATTTTAAATTACTTTACTTCATTGCCAAATAAGTACCTATATGCTCTTGAGTGGCAGCATCCTACCCGGTAACCAAAAGAACGTTATATTTTAAAAAGAACAGTTGGAACTCTATAACTAAAATGTTACCCTGATTTTTATTAATAAGTTTATGTCTGTCTCCAAACAGGTTGACTCTGGGTAAACTAATAAAGTTGTATGCCTTGACATGTAAATTAAGAATCAAATATAAGGGGTAGGACACCAAAATTCATTTGTAGGTATGGTTTAAATGTCACTGGAAAAAGTTCCTGTGTTGAAAACTTGTAGAGATAATGACAGGTGAAAAAAAAATCATGATTGATAATCTATTCAGGGGATCACTCCACCAAGTTCATAACTGAATGAAATCATAGTGGGATAGGTCACTGGGCGTAGGGTCTATTTGAAAGAATAGAAATGCATGTTAAAGCAATCTTTTCTTAAAGGGGAAATACTCTCCGACTAACAGCAACTTAAGGGGAATAAAGTGTTCATTTGACTTATCAATTCAATCTATTGTTCATCAAGTGGGAGTCAAGGCAATTAGTCGCATCACATCTACAGTCAAGAGCAAAGAGAATATAATAGCATCCTTTCTTGCTTGATGTTTATGCTCACTACTCTAATAGAGTTTAGGACCATGCCTAGATAATGGTGCTACCCACAGTGGACTGAGCTTCCTTCATCAATTAATAATCATGACAACCTCCACAAACATACCCACAGCACATGATGTAGATAATTCCCCCACTAAGACTCTCTTCCCATGTGATTCTGGACTGTGCCCAGTTGACAGTCGAAACTTGGCAGCACAATCACTGGGATAATTCCTTTGTAAAGCACTGCTTAACTCTGACCCTGCTTTTTCCCTTTGCTCATGCCCACCATTTGTTCATGACCATGCTCTTCTGCCTCACTGAGGCACAGAAACAATGAATCCAACTAACCATGGAAAAATACGTCTGAAACTTAGGTAAAATATTTTTCCTCTATAAGTATATTTTCTTGGATACTTTTGCACAGCAACGGAAACTAAAATAGTCATTCTTTAAAACTGCTTTTACCACTAATATCCACATTAATAAGTTTGTTAAATGAGAGAGGTTAGAAATACATCAATGGCTTTAAAAGTCAGAGGATATATGTGGCTAAATTCAGATGCTGATAGAGGTTATCAGATGTACACTGGGGAAGGACATGCTTCCAAACCAATGTCACTCACCAGACTACAGAACCCTATTGGAATAGCTAGCAGGTACATTTTAATTCAGAATGTGAGAAGACTATAAATATCATTTAATGAAAAACAAGTGTCCATAATTTGAGGAGCTGAATCACTCTTTGACCATTTCTGCAGAAATCATAAGGCTGCATGCAATCTTTGAGTATTTACATTTACCTGAAGAAATGCTAAAATTCATAACCGTGGGAAACATTCTTTTTATAACCTTTATATATTAAGGAAGTCAGAGAACTAATAATGCACACTCATAAAACTCCTGCCGATGTAAATCACTACTGCGAACACAGCCCGACATTTGAATTGCTTGAATTTATATCAAATGACTTACTGAATATTCAGCAATGTTAGAAATATACTTGGTATTAATAATGACTTTGAAGGACAGTCACTGCTTAAAATTTCTAGATAGCAAACACTCCAGTAATTGAAAGTGACTCTCAATTTCATCACTGGATTTAATAATTTCACTAAAATTAATAAAATAATTTTCCAATGAAGAACAAATACTTGCATTCTTCTACATTTAAAAAGTACATGAGAATCTTATTCACAGCTTCTCCAAGTTCTTTTTATATTCACATTCCCTGGAGAATAATATGAATTTAGAGCTAACCGGGAGCAAATATCTCCTTTTACTTTTAGATGAATTAAATTGCTTCTATTGGTGTTAATTAAAAGTTTAAAAAGAACAAATACTTTCCTTATGCTTATGACTCTCCAGCAACTTTATTTTCTTCAAAGTTTTGAAATACCATCTTGTGCTGCTTTGTGGTGTTCCTTTTGTTTTGTTTTCCCCATATAAAAGAAGAGGTGAAAAGATAGGGAAAGCTAAATTTAATTGGAATATATGTTCTAAAGGTTGGATTTGGACTGTCCCCCTAAAAGGTACATATGTGAAAGGGCTGGCCCTTGAATGGAGCCCCTTCTTCAGAGGTGGGCCTGGGGAAAAGTGTGTGGGTACCGGAGTATAGACCTCAAGGGAACTGGGGCTCCCAACCTCACCTGCTCTCTTTGTGCTACATGGCTCTTGACAGAACAAATCATTTCGGCATGTTCTCCAGCCATAGGTTCTGTCTGACTGGAAATGAAGGACACAAGATGCATACATTCTAGTCTGAGACCCCCCCTACAGCCACAGGTAAAAGTGAAACATTTTTCTTTACAGTTTTCTCAGTTTCATCTGTAACAGTTACAAAAATCTAATAAAATAATATTCACAAATATGATACTGATAAAATTAAAGAAACCTGAAAGATTGTATTTTGTGAAGGGAAAGTCCATTTCAAAATGTTACATATCACAAAAGTCCATCTGTAAAACTCTTAAAGTGATGTTTCATCTTCTCCTGAAATGTTATTTTCTTCAAATAAACTATAAAGATGTAAAACGGGTTGGTGGTTAAGAAGAGGGGCACGGATGAAAGACAGGGGTATCTATAAGGAAGGACGGAAAATTCCCTTGGAGCGATCAAAGAGCACTCTGTCTTGGTTATGGTGCTGTCAATAGAGGCCCAAACAAATGATCAGACTGCACTGAAATGCATGCGCACACAAAGCACTTCACACATCAGTACAGAAGGAGGTTAGTGGAAACTGAGTGAGATCTGAAATCAATAAACCATCATGTCCCACTAGTCTGGCTTTTTTATTAGACCACATTATGCAAGATGTCATCAACCAAAAGTTGAGTAGCTGTTTTATTGAACTCTGAGCTCTATATTTATGACTACCTGTGAGTCTTTAATTATTTTTAAATGAAGATTTAAATTTGTTTATTGTATAGAATTTACTATAGTAATCGACAGCATTAGGTTTCTAGTGATTTATTAAAGCTGGAAATAGTCACATAATTTAGATCGTGTGTTTAAGATGATAAGGAGAATATGAGCCAAGTGGACTATAAAAGAAGTCATGTGAGAAGGCTTGGAGTGGAATGTAGACATAAGAAAATCAGAGTCTGATCCACTCCAGCATTAGCAGCCCTTGGAGGCACAGACGCCACCTGCACCAATTGAACAAAGAGGTGAGGTACTGGTCTATAGGCCATGGGCCCCAGAGCTCACCCTGTATCCCTCCCCCCCTTTGCAGCCCCACTAGCCAGTAAGCAGGAAAGACTCCTGCTGGCAAGATTCTCACTACCCCCCAACTGGACCCTGTAATCTACAAGTTCCATTCTGTCCCACAAACCCAACCATCCTCCCTGGCATCAGTGGACCCTATAAGCACAGATTCCACTTGCACTAATTGAAAGAGCAGACCTCAAAGGCACAGACATCACCAGCACTGATTAGAGGAAGAGACGAATAGACACCAGTGCAAGAACACATTCAACAACATAAAGAGCAATGTGACACCACCAGAACCTGGTGGTTCTACAACAGCAAGTCCTGAACATCTCACTGCAGAATCAGCAGAGAAAAATGACCTTAAAAATGACTTTATGAAGATGATAGAGGCCCTTGAAGAGGAATTGAAAAATTCACTTAAAGAAATCAAGGAAAAGACAAAATAAAAATTGGAGGAAATCAATAAATCCCTTAAAGAAAGCCAAGAAAAATAAGTGTAAGACTTGAAAATTGAATTAGAGGCAATAAAGAAAACACAAACTGATGTAATTCTGGAAATGGAAAATCTGAGTAAACAAACAGGAACTACACATGTAAGCACAACCTACAGAATGCTAGAATGGAAGAGAGAATCTCTGGCATTGAAGATACAATAGAGGAAATAGATGCATTGGTCAAAGGAAAAGTTAAAGCCAATGAAGTCATAACACAAAACTTCCAGGAAATCTGGGGCACCATGAAAAGACCAAAACAAAGAATAAAATGGATAGAAGAAGAATGCCATCTTAAAAGTACAGAAAGGGTTTAAGAAAATAATAAAAGAACACTTTCCCAACCTAAAGAATGTTGTATGATGATAAAAGAAGCTTACACAATGTCAAATAGACTGGACCAAAAAATGAACTTCTCCTCACCACATAATAATCAAAAACCTAAGTATACAGAATAAAGAAAGAATATGAAGAGGTGTAAAGGAAAAACATCAAGTAACATATAAAGTCAGACCCATCCAAATAACAACCAACTTATCAATGGAGATGCTGGAAGCCAGAAGGTCCTGGACAGATGTTATGCAGACATTAAGAGACCACATATGCTACCCCAGACTACTATAACTAGCAAAACTTTCAATCACCATAGATGGTAAAAAACAAGATCTTCCATGAAAAACCAGATTTAAACAATACCAAACCATAAATCCAGTCCTATTGAAAGTACTAGAAGAAAAAACTACAACCCAAGAAAACTAGCAGGACCCATGAAAACATAAGCAATAGATAATCCCACACCAGCAAATCCCAAAGAAGGGAAGCACACACATACTACTAACAAAAAATAGCAGAAATTAACAATTGCTGTTTATAGATGGGTGGTGGTGGTTTATATCTTTAATCCCAGGTCTTGGAAGGCAAAGGCAGGCATACCTCAGTGAGTTCACAGCCACCCTTGTCTACAAAACGAGTTCCAGGACAAGTAGACCATCCCACAGAGAAATACAGTCTTGAAAAACCAATAAAATAAAATAAAATAAAATGTGAGAATGTACTCCAAAGGAAAAAAGAAAAATAATCACTGGTCATTAATATCCCTTAACATTAATGAACTCAGTTTGTCTATAAATAGACACAGGCTAACAGAATGAATACAAAAACAGGAGTGTGCCTTCAGTTGTATACAGGAAACATACCTCAACTCCAAAATAAGACATTACCTCAGAGTAAAGGGTTGTGAAAAGGATTTGCAATCAAATAAACTCAAGAAGAAAACAGGTGTAGCTATCCTACTACCTAACACAATAGACTTCAAACTAAAATTAATCACAAGAGATGGAGAAGGACATTTCATATTCATATTCATCACAGGAAAAATCCATCAAGATGAAGTCTCAATTCTGAACATTTATGCCCAAAATACAAGGGCACTTCATGGAACCTTCCCTAAAATTGACCACATGCCTGATCACAAAGCAAATCTCAACAGATTAAAAAATATAGAATGAAACCCTGTATATTATCAGATCACCATGGCTTAAAGTTAGAATTCAATAGCAAAACAAATTACAAGAAGCCTGCAAACTAAGAAGAAAGTTCATAACACTAAATGCCTACAAAAAGAATTTGGACAAATTTCACACTAGCAATTTAACAGCACACTTAAGAGTTTTAGAACAAAAAGAAGCAAACTCACCCAGAAGGAGTAGAAAACGGGAAATAATCAAATTGAGAGCAGAAATCAATAAATTAGAAACAAAGAGAACAATATAAAGAATCAACGGTAAAAAGAGTTGGGTCGTTGAGAAAATCAACAAGATAGCAAACCCTTATCCAAACTAACCAAAAGACAGAGAGAGAGCATCCTCATTAACAAAATCAGAAATGAAAAGGGGAACATGACAACAGATGCTGAGGAAATCTAGAGAATCATCAGGTCATACTTGAAAAATCTGTACTCAACAAAAATGAAAAATTTAATAGAAACAGACAATTTTCTGGATAGGTACCACATACCAAAATTAAATCAAGACTAGCTAAACAATTTAAATAGACCTGCAACTCCTAAGGATATAAAAGAAATCATTAAGTTTCCCAACCAAAAAAAGCCAAAGGATAGATGGTTTCCATGCATAATTTTACCAGAATTTCAATGAAAAGTTAATACCAATACTCCTCAAATTGTGCCACACAATAGAAACTGAAGGAACATTGCCAAGCTTCTTTTATGAGGCTGCAGTTACCGTGATACCCAAACCACACAAAGATGCAACAAAGAAATATAATTGCATGATGTGGGATGTCCTGAGTATGTGTTGCCTTTATTGGTTAATGAATAAAGCTGTTTTGGCCACGGCTTAGCAGAGTAAAGTTAGGCAGGAAATCTGAACAGAGGTAGAGAGAAAGAGTAGGCAGAGTGGAGGAGATGCCATGTAGCCACTGAAGGAGAAAGTTGCCAGAACATAACCAGAAAGTCACAGTCTTGTGGTAATATATAGATTAATAGAACTGGGTTAATTTAAAATATGAAAGCTAGCTAGGAAATGCCTAAGCCATTGACCAGATAGTGTTGTAATTAATATAGTTTGTTTGTGACTATTTGGGTCTGAATGGCTGGGAAATGAAAGCACAGTCTCTGTTTAGATCATGGTGCCCAATGTTCGGCAACTTACATCCACATAAAGCCTAGGAAAGCTTAAAAAACGGCTTCTAGACTCTCAAAGGTAAGAGTCAATTGCAGCCTTCTTAGAGGTTGCAGTTTTTTCAGATAGGCTCTGTTTGGTTGTGGCAAGTAGAAACTCAGACCGCTTAACAAACAGCTTCCTGGTTCATTCTGGCAGCATGAATGGCTCGGACTCTCTCCGGAGGTCTTGCTACAGAGCTTGTCAGGGGGTTATGAGCTGCATGCTGCTAGCTGCTCAATGGCAACAAAGACCTGCTGTGTCCCTGGAGCTGGGGCTGTGAGCATGGCTCGCAGAGGTGCTGAACATACATCTGTCATGCTGGGTGGTTCTGGGTGGCCTGGACAAACAAGCAGGCTTCTTCCAACAAAAATCTGTCAATATAAACCACCATATAAACAAAATGAAGGACAAAAGAAACACATGATCATCTCATTAGATGTGGAAACAAAACCTTTGACAAAATCCAACACCCCTTCATGATAAAGGTCTTGGAGAGAAAAGAGATATAAGGAACATACCTAAATATAATAAAGACAATTTACAGCAAGACAGCAGTCAATATCAAACTAACTGGAGAGAAATTCAAAGTGATTCCACTGAAATCAGGAAGAAGACAAGGCTATCCACTCCTCTCTACATATCTATTCAATACAGTACTCAAAGTTCTAGCTAGAGCAATAATCATCAAAAGGAGATCAAGGGGATATATATTGGAAAGGAAGAAGTCAAAGTCTTACTGCTTGCAGATGATATGATAATATGTGTAAGTCATCCAGAAAATTCTACCAGGGATCTCCTACAGCTGATAAACACCTTAATTAATAAGACAGATTAGAGGATTAACTCAAAAAATCAGTAGCCTTCCTTTATACAAATGGTAAACAGGCCAAAAAATAAATCAGAGAAACATAACCACCACCCTTTATAATACACAAAAATTGTAAATTATTGTGGGGTTACTTTGTCCAAACAAGTGAAAGGCCTATACAGCAATAATTTTAAGTCTTTGAAGAAAAAAAATTGAAGAAGATATCAGAAAATGGGAAGATCTCCCATGTTCTTGGATAGGTAGGACCAACCTAATAAAAATGGCAATCTTACAAATGGTAATCGACAGATTCAATGCAACACCCATCAAAATCCCAACACAATTCTTCACAGACCTCAAAAGACCAATACCCCACTTCAAAAAACACAGGACAGCTAGAACAATCCTGTACACTAAAGGAACTGGAGGCATCAGCATTTCTGACTTAAAGTTCTACTATAGAGCTATAGCTATGAAAACAGCTTGGTATTGGCATGAAAACAAACACATGGAAAAATGAAATTGAACTGAATACCCTGACATTAATCCACACCACTATGAACACCTTATTTTTGACAAAGAAGCCAAAACTGTACAATGGAAAAACGAAAGCATCTTCAACAATGGTGCTGATATAACTTAAGGTCAACATGTAGAAGACTGCAAACTGATTCTTATCTATCACCATGCACAAAACTCAAGTCCAAGTGGATCAAAGCTGTCAACATAAATCCAGTTACACTGAGCCTGATAGAAGAGACAGTGGGAAATAGCCTTGAATGCATTCACACAGGACACCACTTCCTAAATATAACTTCAGCAGCACAGACAATGAGATGAACAATCAATAAATGTGACCTCCTGAAATTGAAAAGGTTCTGTAAGGCAAAGGACATGGTAAATAAGGCAAAAAAGCAGACTACAGAATGGGAAAAGATCTTCACCAACCCCACATCTAACAGAGGACTGATCTCCAAAATATATAAAGAACACAAGAAACTAGACATCAAATTACCAAATAATCCAATTAAAAGATGGGGTACAGATGTAAACATAGAATTCTACCTCAAGACCCAGTATTACCAGTAGTGATATATCATTTGTAATAATAAATAAATAAATAATAATAAATAAATTAATAAATAAAGCTTGCCTGAAGATCAGAAAGTAAAACAGCTGCCTTGGTCAGCCTTACACACCAGACAGTGGTGACACACACATTTAATCCCAGTAGCCACACTAGATTACCATAGAAACCCAGTGATAGTGGTGCATGCCTTTAATCCCCGCACTATCGAGGAATATAAAATGGGAGGAGACAGTTCTCAGACACAGACTCATTCTGAAATTCCTGGAGGCAGGATTGCCTTTTCAGACTGAGGTAGAGGTAACAGCCAGTGGCTGGCTGCTTTGCTTTTCTGGTCTTTAGGCTGAACCCCATTATCTGTCTCTGAGATTTTATTAATCATGCTACAATTACCACTCAGCATATACCGAAGATGTTCAATCATACCGCAAGGACACT
Source organism: Ondatra zibethicus (assembly GCA_004026605.1). Lineage (NCBI taxonomy): Eukaryota > Metazoa > Chordata > Mammalia > Rodentia > Cricetidae > Ondatra > Ondatra zibethicus. The sequence goes on along the minus strand of PVIU01015278.1, from coordinate 10,854 downwards.
TGTTCAACTATGTTCACAGCAGCATTATTCAAAATAGCCAGAACCTGGAAACAACCTAGTTGCTCTTCAATTTAAGAAAATGTGGTACATTTACACAAGGGAGTATTACTCAGCGGTAAAAATAATGACATCATGCAATTTCCAGACAAAGAGAGGGATAAGGGATATATGAGTGGGGGGTGGTTAAGATCATAGCAGGAAAATCCACAAAGAGAGCTCACCTGAGCTTGTTGGAGTTCAGGCAATTGACCAAGACTTGGGGAGCCTACACGGGACTGAACTAGTCCCTCTGTATAGTGATATATTACTTGTATTTTAATAAATAAATCTTGCCCGAAGACTAGAGGCAAAGCCAAGCCACTAATGAAATCTTACCTCTACCAAGGCTGAACAACTATAAACTAAGCAGACTAAGCCTCTCTCTCTCTTCTCATTTTATATTCCCTCTAGTGCTGGGATTAAAGGCAAAACTCCCTAGTACTGGGACTAAAGTGTAGGACACCACAATTAACCCAAATTTTTCTTTTTAGGATCCCCTAAAGATACCATCATCCCCAGACAGCAGAAAGTAAATTTAAGAATATGACGCCAACCTTCCCAAGAGGTGGGATTGGTGGGTTTTGGTCGTTCAATGTATTATAGATATTTGTTATTGTTCAGGGGTATTGGTTACAAGTTATTATTGGTAGTGGTCAGGCAAAAATCCAAACAAAGGAAATTAGATTCAAGGTTCTTGTTTCGAAAACAAAAAGTGGAAATATAGTGGCATATTCTTTGTATTTTAATAAATAAATCTTTCCCAAAGACCAGAGGTAAAGCTAAAGCCACTAGAGGTCAGGTAATGGTGACAGACACCTTTAATCCGAGGATTTGGGAGACAGAGGCAGATGAATCTCTGGGCACAAGACTAATGCAGAAACAAATCCAGGCGCTGGTGGCCTAAATTTTAATCTTAGTACTAGGGAGTCATATGCATTTAATCCCAACACTAGAGGGAATATACAAAATGGTAGAAGAGAGACTTAGCCTGCTTAGTTTACAGTCGTCCAGTCTTGGTAGAGGTAGACTTCTCTAGTGGCTTGGCTGCTTTGCTTTTCTGGTTTTCAGGTTGAGCCCCAATTTCTTTCTCTGAGTTTTTATTATTTGTGCTGCACTGTACATGTGGGTGACAGTTACATAGCTTGGTCTGTTTGAGGGGGGCCCTGGCAGTGGGAACAGGGTTTATCCCTGGTGCATGAGATGGATTTTGGGATCCCATTCCCTATGGTAGGATGCCTTGTTCAACCTTGATACAGGAGGAGGGCCCTGGTCCTCAATTTAATGACCTGGGCAATGCTGACTCCCCATGAGAGGCCTTACTCTTTCTGAAGAGTGGATGGTGAGTAGATTGGGGCCGGAGGGAGGAAGTCGGAGAAGGAAGGGGATGGTGGTATGTAAAATGAATAAATATAATTTTAAAAAAAGAAAGAAAATCAGGCTCAACAGGTGTTACAACTCAAGTAAACAAAAGGTTGCTGAGACTGGATTTCTGCAAACATGCCCAGCATGGTGACATAGTGCTGAACAGTTCACTATACCTGCACATGTGAGCACTTGGCAGCCTAATGCAGAGTAACAGCACTGGGGATTGCTTATCCTGATAGTAGGCGGCGATTGTTCTGGGTACTTATCAGGAAGGGCCAACTAGTAGGACAATGACAGCAGACACCCATCACTCCCTGTGTGGAGGAAGACACTTGTGCAATTACTAGGAGCATCTGCGGCACTCGCTGCAACTACTGAGATGAGGAGCCCATCTCAGTCGTGTAATGGGCTGTGTCCAAAAAAAAAGTAGGAAAGGACAGATGACACCCAAGTGGCCTCTCTCCAGCGCCTCCACACTTGACCGACTTGCTTTTCTATCTCGAGTCCCAGCAGAGTGGAAGCAATGCTGATTTGGTTTCCCAGACTCCATAGCCCTTGTAAATAAAGCTTGACACAGAAAAGCTTTTCTCTCAGTCTCTCTCTCTCTCTCTCTCTCTCTCTCTCTCTCTCTCTCTCTTTCAATAGACACATAGATAGATGGATGTATATGACTGACAAGTAATATATTTGAAAGTCATATGAAAACATAGTTTAGAATATTCTTTCTCACTGTGTATAGATAGATATGGATATATAGTGTCAGTTAATACTAACACACACACACATACTGGGGCAGAGACAAAGAAAAATAAAGAAAATATGTTATCAATAAAAGAATTCAGAAAAATGGAGTACTTCTTCACATTTATTTTTTCTGTAAGCCTATGTTCTCTGTCATACAGTAAACATGTTATAAATACAAAGCAAAAAGATAAAAATGATGACAAACTTAAGATGCCTTATGAACTTTTGTCTGGTACCAGAGAAGCCATTAGATATACAAATGATCTCAAAGACACTTTGAAACACACAGACACTCACACATATTAAACTATAGATTATGTCATTTCTCCCATGAGTATTTTTGCATCTTCTCATTCCAATGGATGATAATGTAATGTCTAATTTTGGAAAGATGAAACAGAAGTAAAACTGACTCTCCCATTGTTTAATATGTAACAAAATGGCAATTTTAGATTTTATTCTTTTTATTTGTTTCATTTCATTCAATAACAATTCATTTCTTCATTATAAAAGAAAGTCCAACATTTAATGCAACTGAAGGCAATATTCATTTTTGCTTTCACAAGGCGATAAAATTATGCTACTCCTTTAACAAATAAATCTTTGTGTCTAACACATTATGTCTAACACAGAGTCAAAGATCAAACTTGACATAAAATCAATTTTCAATAAATTCTTGATAAATGAATGGTAAGTCTAAAAGGAGAAAGTATGGAATAGGAACAGCCTGCTGCAGACGATTCTACATACTGCTATAAACACTCACTGAGAAGTTCAAAGAAAAGCAGCTCATCTCCGTGTAGATAAAATATTAAGACAGGTTCACTGAAGACACTCCTTGAGCAAACAATCCCAGCAGTGTTAAGGCCCTTGGGATATTCCTGGGTGACACACAATCAAAGAACAGGATGATAGGCTCTCCTCACTGGTTTGAAACATCCCAAATGTATATTCTTCCTCGTGGCTATTTACGGAACCACTACAACTACGTGTTACCGAGAAGATACTCCCACCAAAGAAGTAGGCACTATAATAGATTAACGCAGAAGGATACTTTATGAGATGGGCCGACGCGAGCAAACTGAGAGTCAGGAAAAATTGGGGCAGTTCTCAGATCATTATGTGAGTCCGATCTGTGTGCACGAGAGAAGGGAAGGTTGTAAGAGTATACGGGTCCATTGTGCAGGTTAAAGAAGAGAAGGCGAGGCTGTAAGGGCACCTGAAAGCCAGAGTCAGGAGTCAATTAAATCCCACTTCCCTTAAAGAGAGGCTGGGCTTAACTCCCTGCCACGTTTGTGCAGCCCGACGAAAGGACAGCCTGTGGGGGGTGTGCCCTCAGCAGAAATGCAGTAATGTGTGTGAGAACTTGAAGTCTAGGCCCTGGATTAGGACAGCTTCCCGGAGCAGGAGGTCAAGAGCAGGGCTACTGCTGCTGCAAACAGAATGCAAAGCAAAAGGGGTCAGCTAAATAATGTATCCAAAGACAACCTTTTGTTTTATATAAGCATGTGAAATGCTGATTTTAATAATAGGGTCAAATGCAGAGAGTCCCATCCTGCTTTCTGTGAACCTGTTAACCTTCAGCACTGTGTGCTTTCTCAGAGATGATCTATCCTGAGGTCTCCATTATATTTATGCTTGATGTGCCTGCCAGATGAATGCCATGCACAAAGATCAGACACAGACATACCTGTGTGTGCACACATATGGCACTTTCTAGCATGTCATTTCTTTTGTGAGTGTTTTCTTTCTGTATTTTAATATCTTCTTAATTTCAATAGATAATGATTTTATGCCTAAATTATGAGACATGAAATTAAACAGTAAACATTTTCAAAATTCTTAAAGGCTGAAAAGAGGAATTTAAAAAGCCTCCTATTTCTACACTTTAGCATATACCTTCCTCCCATGAATGCATGATACACCTACAGAAATTCGGTGCCTCATTGTGTTCTGGTTTCAGGTGATGCTTCTGCTTTGTTTTTTCAAACACATCAAGCATAAACATGAACTCGGCAGTATGCATATGTTCTGCCATGATCATGGATGGAAAGAATCAATCAATGTCCTCTATAGATTTGTATCTGATTGTCTACTTTGCTGAACTCATAGTTGATACTCAAAAAAATGTTTGGTCTTTTCCTTTCACTAAGAATACGTGTGTGTGTGTGTGTGTTTGTGTGTGTGTGTGTGTGTGTGTGTGTGTGCTGTGTTAAAATAATTTTGAATTCTTTATTTAAATGTATCACTAAAATAAAGCAGGTAGACCTTTCAAGAACTATAATCTAAATGTAGATATCCATATCTGAGTGTCATATAGAGTTAATCTTCAGAAAACAGAAATTAGATTGAAATACAAAATTTTTATTAAAGTAAACACCATGGAAAATAAACTGTAAAAATACCTTTTCTTAAACATGAAAGAATATACAATAATAAAGATCCCTTTATCAAGTGCCAATGGCCATGTCAGAAGAGCAATGAATGGCAACTGAAGTTCAGATGTATGTCAGCCCACCAGAAGCTAAACCCCTGATAGATGAATCTTGGGTAGGCAAGGCCCTGAGACCACAGACTCCAGAATGTCTTTTGCTTCTGCCTTCACATGTTTGCTGCTGTCATCTTTCTCTAGTATCTGGTATGGTGTGAATGGATGTTGGGAGACCCCCCGCTGCCTGTAATGTAGTGTGATTATCTCATGGAAATATACCGTTCTACTGGGCAATTTGATGTGTGGATTATTATGATGATGATTCTTCCTAAGCTATACTGTCTAATTGATAATAATGTTAGCTTAAATAGAGTTTTGATAATAAAAAATAAAACTAGGAATTGTCACACATGAGTTTCTATTGAAGAACCATATAGACTGTGGCTTAGGTTAACAATTCAGAGAAACAATTGAGTTCCAGTAACCCAGATTATTTTAATTTTAATGTTGGGAGATGTGTTCACAGGTTTCGGAGTGCATCATAGCAGAAACAAAGCCCTGAAAATAACTTAAAGTTAGACTAAGATGTTTTGGTCAAACAGCTTTTAGATGAAAAACCTAAGAAGAAAATCTAAAGTTTTGGAAAAGCAGATAATGAGTGAGGAACTCGTTCAAGTCAGGAAACAAATACAAAGCAGCCCAACTATAACCAGCTGATAACCTTTCCTTGATAAGTTTGGCTGGTGATCAAAGGTGATGATTAATTCCTCATACCATTTTTCTCTCAATCTCCTGATATAAAAAGCTATTGATGAGTAGGTAGGCATCCTAAATATTTAAAGTAAAGCTGACTGATTCTTTTTCATATATAAAAGCTTAGATTTGTGATCCTTTTAAGATTATTCATAAGAGTACCTTTCATAATAAGTAATAAAGTGATTGGTCCTTTCTTTGTAACTGCAGAACGCAGCCTGATAGTAAAAGAATATCTTGCATGCTTACGCACTGTTAGTCTATGACAAGTTGCTCAGGTATGAATGTATGTGGGTTCTTGGAAAATTTGTTTTTCACCTGTAATATGTAAAATGTTTAATCATGTTAAGGGACATGGGAAGCATACTGGTTTTTACTTGTATTCATTGTAATCATTCACTTAAAAAAAAGAATGTAACCACATTGTAATTTTTGTATTGTCTGAAAGAATTTGCTGGGGTATATAAGCTGTAAGGGAAAGGATAATGATATGTTGGGTATAAAAGCTGTGGAAAAATAAACACAAGTGATCTCAGTGATCACTGAAATGTCCTCCCAGTATTATTCTATGGTTTCTGTTCTATTATTTTTCATGTATCTTCATATTCTTTACTAATATTTCTAAATTCCCATGCCCTACCCTGGTAAGAGGTGATTTTGTCAAGGCCAGTCCTTGACAAACCACAGATATAATTTAAGTTTCTAATAACCGTAATTTAAAAAGTAAAAGAATTATGTGGAATAAATCTAAAAATGTATTGTTTTAGCTGGAGAAGGAGCAGACAAAAGACTTCTTGGCTTCTAGACTCTAAAACTGTGCGTCTATCACCATCTGTTGTTTCCACCACTCAGCGTATGGAGCTTTGATATAGGAACGTTAACAATTAATAGACTCTAGTGAACCAAGATGTCTTCAGTTTAGTATGCTATCAATACAAGGTTTGGAAAGAAGTGCTTCACATTTTTTCTGTGTACAAAATTTTCAAAATCTAGTGTGTATTTTACACCATACCTCACCTAAATTTCTCTAGTTATGTTTACAGTGTTCAGTAAATAGAAGTAGTATCCCAGTGTTATCAGTGAAACCTTCGATGACGTCATGAGCTAATATTCATCTGCTTCCATCCATTCTTTCACCATAACTTCCATCATGAGACCTATGCTGTCATCCTGACACAGGAAAAATACATTTTCAAAAATATCTAATATGTGTTATTAATTATAAATCATATGTTATGTGTGTTATTATTTATATTTGTTGTTCTTATATTTTATATTTACATGTTTATTATGCATTATATATTATATATTTAAGTTGTATATATTACTTATATATGTTTTTAGCTATTATATCTTATTTATATATATTTGTCATTATTTTATGCAGTATATATTTTATTATTTATTTATTATATATTAAATATATAAAACATATTTATATTATTGAAAATATATTTTCTTCACAGAATGTATTCTGTTTTCAGTTTTCTCTTCTCCAGTTAATCTAGATTCTCTCACCTCCCCACCCACCTAAATCCACACTCTTTTTCTCTCTCAATTTAAAACAAACAGGTATCATCATCATCATCATTAATAGATAAATAAAAATAGATAAAAAAGAAACAGGGAAAAAAAGAGTTTCCCCCAAAAGCACAAGAAACATATGAACACAGAGATACTCAAGACACATACATTTGCACAGACAGAAATCCCATAAGACACAAAACTGGAAACCATAATCTAGAAGTAAAAGACCTGTAAAGTAAAAACAAAAGTGCCTGGACAAAGGATTATGAGGCAAAAAAATTATCTAATTCATTTTCTGTTGGCTTTCTACAGCTATCCATGTGGCCTGCCCTTAAGTATGATTTGTATACCAAGGAAGATTCCCTGGGACAAACTAAGAGTACCTTGAGAGTGGTTATTAAGTGGGGACAACTTCTGGGTCCGACACGAAAATACTAACCTGTTAGCATTGCGGCACTGCAGTCTATTTAGTCTAGTGTAATGGCAACGTATCACATCACTGTGAAAAGTACGTTAAACAGAAAGGTTGTTTTATTTTGTGGTTTTAGAAGTGTCATTTCATTTGAGTGGGAAAGGTGTGGTGGAACAGAACTGTTTACATCAGCCTGGCCAAGAGGCATAGAAAGGGACCCAAAGAAGCCAGAGCAGGAAACATCCTCAAAGACAGACACAACTCCAGTGATCGGCTTCCTCCAGAGAGGTTCTACCTCCTATCTTTGACATCCCGGGAACTGTCATGCCACTATGAGTCCCTGAAGGGACATATCTAGTCTTTCAGTCAGAGTTCTGATTGTCTAATCCTCTGGACATGCTCTCACAGAAACACCAAATGTGTTCCCAAATTCAGTCATGTTGGCAAGGCTAGCTCCCACAAATGCCTGGGCCTTTCCTTTAGTTTGTTGCTCTAGTCTCCTTGAATTTGTCACTCCTGTCTTAAGAACCCCCATCACAGAGCCAGTCCAACCCTGGTTCTATCCCATCCCACACTCGGGTTGGACCGCACTGATGGGAGCTGCAGTGCCAGAGAGGGGCTTTGGCGAAAGACCCAGCTTTCTCCTGTGACACCCATAAGCCCCCCGAATACATAACTATGATTCTAGCTACTACTCACCCATAAGCTCCCTAATACATAACTATGATTCTAGCTGCTACTCACCCATAAGCTCCCTAATACATAACTATGATTCTAGCTGCTACTCTCGGAGAATTAGGAATTTCTCTTTTCATCCAAAACTCAATCTCAAGCTTCTCTATTTATAAGTGATCCCTCTCTGCCATCTTACACCCCATTCTCTAGCAACCACGGTGCCCAGTTTTTGTATCCCAATAACAGTTGCCTTTCTAATGCTTCCATGATGCTTTCTGATGCCCACAATTATCCATCAAGACAAAACAGGATTCTCCCTCCATCTCATTATTTGCTAACTCCTTTTCTTTGTGATTTCTCACCTCAGATCTCTTGTCGTTATCATTTCCATTACTCTTACCTTCCATCAATCACCCTCCTTGGCCCAGTTCCACAGATACTTAGTAAGTTCATCCAGGGAGACCTGTGAGAGCTAGCAGTGCCAACCGTTCCATCATCCTTGGAGCATTCCCACTGTCTACTTCTGTGGACTCCGGTCGAAACTGTCTTCTCACGAGTTATACATTCTACACAAAGTCAGTGTTATCTTCCTCGTTCTCAAGTCTAAAGTCGCCTCACTGTGCTTATACCTCCTTTTATCCTTCCCTTTGTAACTTACCAAACCAGCCTCCTTTGCCCACCTTCTCAGAGTTTCTTAAAATTTTTGTCATACTTTCTATGTCAAAAAGGAATCTAGGCATTCATCTTTAACAGAGCACATCTCCATACTGTGGTAGTTTGAATGTGATGGCCCTTGTAAGTCTCAGGTATTTGGTCTCCAGCTAGTGTCTGTTTAAGGAGGATTAGGACCTGTAGCCTTACTGAAGGAAATATGTAACTGCTAGTGGGATTTGAGATTTAAAAGACTCAAAACATCTCTAGTGCTTTCTCTTGACTTCCTGTTTATGAACTGAGATGTGCTCTCTCATCTGCTGCCTAGATTTCTGCTACCTACACTCTGACATCACCGACTGTTTATCACTCTCAACTATAGGCAAATAAACTTTCTTCTAGGAGTTGCCTTGATCATAGAGTTTTAGCACAGCAGTAGAAAGTAACTAGTACATATCCTTATACCATGATTCCTATTCTTAGATGCTTCAAAAGTCTGAATCTACATGCTGACACTTCCTAACCCAACTCACACCACTCTTGAAATCATCAGATTTCACCTTTAAATCAAACTTTGCATCATATCCTCCCTTATATGTCTTAGATGTGTTCGAAATATTGACTTGGTCCTTCTGTAAATCTACCTACATCTTCCAATCAAACCGTAAGTGTGTGATTAATTCTCTTACATTTGAAGTCAATCCCATGACTTTATCCTCTAGTTCACACATCTCTGATCTATCTGTAATGTCAGCTTTCATTCAATCTCACTGTTTCTTGGCTAGTTAATGCTAATGGAACCAATGTCCCAAGTGTTCAATACACAGAGCCATATCAACACCCTTCAAGTTTTCCCAGTGCCTTTTAACAAAACTCCTTTGAAATCTCTGAATAAATAGTCTTAGTCCAGATATCATAGTCTTGCATTTATAATGTGTCTATGACCAAAGATAAGTTATAACACATGCACTAGGCAGACACAATGTGCTTTATAATAAAAAATATTATTCATTGCATATTTTTATAAAATATTTATATAATTTTAACATAAATGTAATGCTATATTAATAGTTAGAAAGATAGCAATGCTCTCCAATTGATTTAAATAATGGAAAAATTTGTGCTAGCCATATGTTTCTTTGTGTAAAGTACTTATCCCACAAGTGTGAGGCCCTGAGTTCAATCCACAGACTTCATACAAAGGTCAACGGAGACAACTGGCTCCACTTCAGTGGCCTCCGACCTCCACATGTGCTGCATGGAATACACACCTGAACACATATAGTAATGACCAATAAAAATAATAAAAATAATGATAAGGTAACTTCTATGTGTGTGGTTTATATTTTCTGGAAAAGAAAGGCAATTGAGAAAAGAATTAAAACATTCAAGCAAAAGAAAATGCTAAAATGCTGACCAGAAGTATGAACTCTGGAACATGACTAGCATTGAATTCTTGGCCTCCTATTTTCTTCCTGTTCTCCTTTTCTTACTTGCAAAGTATGGATGATAAAGTCCACTTCCAGAGTTAGAATTATAATCAACATGGCAGGTGCATGAGTAGAACCCAGAACCACATGTGTCTACTGCATGCCCCCAGGGACTACAGTAAAAGGAAGAAGAGCAGTTACTAGGGGTAGGACTGACTGACTGACTGACTGACTGACTGACTGCCTTCCCCAGTAGTTCATGTTTAAGCAGGACGTTCTTGCTCTATGCTTGTATATAATGCATATCTTCTTCATTCAGGTAAGAATATAGAGTTAAACTGAAGCTGGGGAAAAGGTTGTAAAGGATGCCAATTGATTCAAAGTTGTTTCATAGGTTACAGGGAAATTATAAGGGGCAACAATCGAGTATCATCACTACAAAACCAATTCTGATTTATAGATTACTGGGCATTTTGTGTCTACAATGTAAGTTACTTTCACAAGGTTTATATTCTGAGGTATTTGGTGATAGTAAGGATGTCACTGAATATATGGCAAAAGTGTCCACTGCTATACGCTTTTAAGGAAGAACTACAACATAAAACTCAATGAAGAACTAAATTTTTCAGGTCATAACTGTTTCTTTCTGAAATGGCAACTTTTTTTCACATTTAATTTTTTATTATTGCATTATAAATAGTACCATTCAAAATTTCCACCTCCTCCGCCCCTCCCATTTCCCTCCCGCTTCCCCACTCCCCCTCCCCTTTTCCCCTCCAGTCCTAAGAGAGGGCAGGTTACCCTGCCCTGTGGGAAGCCCAAGGCCC
>PVIU01015277.1:0-48921 GCA_004026605.1 Ondatra zibethicus | reverse complement strand
TGTCCCTGGTGATTCTGCCCAGAGCAATGCAGAACCCTGGGCCTCGCTGCAGAGGTAAGGACTGTGAGCAGAATAAAAGGCGATCAGAAAGTTGAAAAAACGAGGCATTAAAATTCAGAACTGTTGAGAGGAAGGAGTACGGGAGCTGATGCGGGAGGAAAGATTTGTTTTATTAAGATGCTCTCCTGCTTCTCTTTCCTCTCCTTTCCTAACATTACCATAGCATTTCAAAATATCATATAAGAAAAAGATATTCGTAACCTTATGGAAATACAAAACTAAAAATCATAATAAGACAAATAAAAATTTTAAAAAAAACAAGGACTCAATGCATATTGCTAGAGTAAATCACTCAACCACAGAGGAAGAAATAAAGAAACTATTTATTATTTGGTTCTTTCAGAAAAAAATGAAACTTCTAGAAACACTATCAAAATGAATATCCTTTCCTGAGGAACTTGGAGATCAACTAAGAAGGATTGAAATGAGTGCTGATGTTTATATATAAAACCTGATATTAAGAAACATTAATCATTTAAGTAATACATCAGCCCAACATTCATTTGATGATGGACAATTCTTCTAAGATTACAATATTGTAAATATTTTTAGCTATCAGGTAGACACTTTATAAAAAGACATCATGTATTTTATATATTACCAAATTTTGAACAAATTATTCTCCAGAGGACAGGCAATAATTGAAAGGATTATTCGTGACAATGATATAAAAAGTACTAATGTATTTAGAATCTATATTTGAAAATGTTTATTATCCTATGGAGTAACCTACAAATTTATACAGTATAAAAATTATCTCTGGCAATCAGTTTTAAAATTATCCCTACAACTTTGCATTCAAACGTGATGACATTAATTTGTAAACTCTTCCTGAAATATAAAAGAGATGATAAAATTCTTCCAATGAATGAGAATTTGATTTGACCTTATTAAAGACAATACCCACCTTAAGATTCTCTCCAAGTTGATTCAGACAGGGAAGTAGCTAGGCTAACTATCGATCTTTACCTCTGCTTCCTACCTCCAAATCCAAATGTCCCGTCTTAATGCCTGCTCTTTAACACGTTACCTGCTGCAATCTCTCTTCATTTTCTGGCCTCAGTCTTCAGGGAATCACACAGACTTCACCCCTAACCTTGCTTCTAACCACTCACTGCTTTATCCCAGACCCAACTCTATCAGGTATTCCCTGGGAACCCAATGGATCACTCAAACCAGGTCAGCAAATAGCCTGTGGATCTTCACTTCTCCCTTCTTTCCTAAAATTCAATCCCCCAGTCTCATATCTAGCTCTATAGCATAATAGAGGCTGTGACCTCATTTACCTCTCTGATTCCATCTCCATCTGATGACACAGGTCTTTTCTACATCTTTATTTGCCAATCATCCTGCTATATTATGTTCCAACTCCAGCAGATATATACCAGGAACATACACAACAAGACTGCCATAAAAGCAAGTTGGTCAGAAAACTAGGCAGGCAACTTTCAGAGATCTTCAGTTTCTGTCCTCTCCTCCAAATCAAATCCTGTAATCTCATCCACAGCTCTGTGGCAGGCCATATTGTGTATCCTCTCCTCAAAGTTTGCCGTATCCCAGGAGACTAAGCATATCTTAGTAGAAAACTATGATTTCCTCCATCCTGTGGACCCACTCAGGACCCCACTCCTAGCCTATCACTATTCTAACTATCAGCTCCCAGTACCTAGCAAAATATTTTTACCAAGAGCACCCATTGATCACACATGTTGGGATCCCAAAAGAATTTCCTTACCAGGCAGCACACAGCCACCAGAGAGGGCAACAGAATCTGCGAAACAAAACATCAACCCAACATAACAAGGGACATAGAATTTCAATCCTCCTCAAACCAAATACCTAGAAACCATCTTTAAAACCACAAATAGCAGTCAAGTCAATATGTCTGAAATAATTCCTAGCAACCTTACCATTGAAGGCCCTGAGCATTCCAATAAAACCGAAGAATAACTAAAAGACATTAAAACAGCCTTTTTGACTATAATAGAGGACCTTAAAGAAGAAATGAATAATTCCTTAAAGAAATCTGTGAGAACACACACACACACACACACACACATACACACACAATGAAAGGAAATGAATAAAACAGTTCAAGATTTGATAGTTAAAGTAGAATTACAAAGAAATACGAGTGAAATCTAGAAATAAAAAATTTAGGAACTCTAATAGGAACCACAGTGGTAGTCTCACCAACAGAATACAACATATGGAAGAGAAAGTCTCAGGCATTGAAGAGATGATAAAAGAAATGGATAAGTCAGTTAAAGAAAATGATAAATTGAAAATATCCTGGCAACAAAAATAATCTCAGAAAGCTGAGATACTATAAAAAGTTCAAATTTAGGAAAAAAAATAGAGGTCGGAGCAGAAACCCAAGCCAAAGGCACAGGAAACAGTTTGAGCAAAATGATAGAAGAAAATGTCCCTAACCTAAAGAAGAAGTTTCCAATAAGGGTAGAAGAAGCACACAGGATTTGAAATAGACTTGATTTCAAAGAAATTCTTCTCAACCCAAATAAATAAAGCACAAAATATTTAGAAAAAAATAGAAAATTATAAATGGAAAGAGAAAAAAAATCATTGTAATATAAGGGCAAACCTACTTGAATAACATGTGACTTCTCAATAGAAGCACTAAAAGACAACATGGTTTGAAAAATGTTCTACAACTCAAAGGAGCAATAAATGATAGACTAGACTACTATAACCAGCAACAATTTTAAACTTGATTGAGAGGGACAAAAAAGTGTTCCATGATAAAAATCAAATTTAAGTAATATATATCTACCAATCCAGCGCTACAAAGAGTGACAGTAAAAAGAAGTGAAATACTTTCAAAAATTTAATAAGAAGAAAAAAATTAATGATATCTTGAATTTTGCAGGCAAATGGATGGAGCTAGAAAACATCATCTTGAGTGAGGTAACACAGACCAAGAGAAACAATTATCACATGTACTCACTCATAAGTGGTTTTTAAACATAAAGCAAAGAAATCCAGCCCACAAATCACAATCTCAGAGAACATACACAACAATGCTGACCCTAAGAGAGACATACATAAATCTAATCTACATGGGAAGTAGAAAATTCAAGATCTCCTTGGGAGCATGGGGACCTTGGGGGAGGGGTGAAGGGGAGGGGAGAGGCAGGGAGGGGAGCAGAGAAAAATGTAGAGCTCAATAAAAATAAAAAAAAAATCAATGTCCAACAAACTGAAAAAGTTCAACCTGATGAAGTTAGTCATACCCAAGACAGCAAAGACGATAAATAATCTCACACCTGCAAATTAGAGGAAACTACAAAGAAGTTAAATACTTTTAAAAAATGTAATGAAATCAATGTTCAACATACTAAGGTATACATGGTATTATTAGGCAGTTCTGACAGGCAACTTCATAGAAATACCTACACAAAAGGAGCAGATCTCATACTAGAAACTTATCAGCATAACTGAAATTTGTAGCATAGAGAAAAGAAAATAAATAGGAAGTAATAGGCAAGAAAAATTCAAACTCAAAGATGAAATCAATAAAATAGAAAGAAAGAAAAATAATATAAACAGCCAGTAAAAGAAGAGTTTTAGAATAGAAAGCCAGAAAAATTGGCAAATCCATAGCTAAATATCCAAAAGTCAGGGAGAAAATATACAAATTAACTAAATTAGAGATGCAGCAAGGGACATAGCAACAAACACCAGAAAATCGAAGAGACTCATGGGACATGTTTTAAAAACATGTACTCCATGAAAATTTAAAAGAAATGGAATATTTTCCTGCTGTATACTACCCACCAAAGTTAAATCAAGATCAGATAAACAGAGCTATAAACACCAGGAAAATAGTAATAATAATTTAAAGTCTACCAGCAAATAAAAGCCCAGGATCAGATGATTTTAGAACAGAATTCTACCAGACTTTTAAATACAAGTTAATGTCAATGCTGCAAATTATTGCACAAATTAAAAACAGAAGGAACTTTTCTCAATTACTCTTATGTGACCACAGTTACTCTTTGTCTTAGGGTTTTTATTGCTGTGAAGATACACTGTGACCATAGAAGCTCTTATACAGGAAATCATTTAACTGAGGTGGCAGCTTACAGTTTCAAAAGTTCAGTCCATTATTTCCCTGCTGGGGATCATGGTGGCATGCAAACAGATGTGGTGCTGATGCTAGCCATATTTCATATTGCAGGCAAATGAAAATCATTGAAGAGCCACACTGAAGGAAGCTTGGGAAAAAAAGATCTCAAAGCCCACTCTCACAGGGACACACTTCCTCCATAAAGGGCCATACCAACTCCAACAAAGCCACACCTCCTAATAGTGCCACTCCCTTTGAGCTTATGGGGACCAATTACATTCAAACAACCATATTCCACTCCTTGTCCCCCATAAGCTTGTAACAATATCATAATCCAAAATTCATTTAATCCAACTTCAAAAGTCCTACTAACCTATTTAGTCTCATCAGTGTTTTAGAGTATTTAGAACTTTAAAGTCCAAAGTTCAAAGTCTCTTCCAAGACTCACGCAATCTCTTAACTGCAATTACCTTTAAAAATAAAAATCAAAAACCAGAAAACATACTTCCAACATATAATGGAATGGGATATACTTTCCTATTCCAGAATGCATGGAAGTGGGCATAGTCTGAAAACACTGGACCAAAACACAAATTGAGAAAACTCCAAACCCTGCATATTCATGTCTGATGTCAAAACACTCTTCAGATCTACAATTCCTTTCTGTTTTCGTGACTGCAACACACTTCTTTCTCTTGGGCTGGTACCATTTCCATGCTATAAGCTCTCCTCTGCAAGTACTCCAATACTCTGGCATCTCTAATATCTAGGGGTCTCCAAGGCAATCCAGGCTTCAACTTTGCAGTTTCATGCCTCTCTAGGCCTCCAATCAGGGACACATGCCTGGACTCAGTGTATCTTTCCTTAGAGCAAAATTCCAGAGCACCTTTCTTCTGTACTTAACTCCAAAACCTTCTGCTTGAAGTTGCCAAGTTCTACTGCTTACTGGGGCTGGAACATGAATCTCTTATTCAACATCATCTCCACCAGCTTTCTATCCTTCACTGCCTAACCTTGACTTTCCTAAAACTGAATATCTCGACCATACTGAGATCTGTCATCCTCTGCATTCTAAATGCTGACATTAAAGTCATGAACTACCACACCCAGATCTAACATTTTTTTAAAAATTCTTTTTCAGAAGTTGGAAATTTATCTGTGTAGGATCTTGCTCCTAAGGTGCTACTTCCTTTATACCTTTTCTTAATCTGTTCATCTCCTTGAGCACACAATTTAACTCCATTCAACTTTCTGGTGCCCTTTTTCCCCTGATTTTTTTTTTTTTTTTTTTTTTTTTTTTTTTTGCTTAGCATGCTTGCTTCCATTATATATCTTCATTAGAGTTAACACGAGTAAGAACAAAACAGACATTTTAAAGATTTTTTTTCTGCCAATGGAATTAATTCAAGTCTCTTCATATTAGCTTCAGGCAGACTCTTCAGACAAGTACAAAAAGGAGTCACATTCTTCACCAAAGTATTACAAGAATGATTTCTAGGTCACATACTAAAATTATTCTCCTCTGAAACCTCTTGATCAAACTCTGTTAAGTTCATTAATTTATACTCAGGACACTGTCTTCCATGTTCCTACTAGTATAGCCCATTAAGAAATGTTTAAAGCATTCTACTGCTTAAATAACCAAAAGTATCAAGGTCCATATTACTTTAAGAAAAAACATGGGCCACCCTGTCATTGCAATACTTCAGTACCTGGCTCAATTTCTTTCTTAGGGGTTGTATTGCTGTGAAGAGACACCATGACCATGGCAACTCTTATAAAGAAAACATTCTATCTGGGTGACTACCTTATAATTTCAGAGTTTCAGTCTATTATCATCATGGTGGGGAGCATGGTGGCATGCAGGCAGATGCGGTAATGTGGTGTTGTTGGAGCAGTAGCTGAGAGTCTTACATCTTTCAGGTAACAGAAGGGTGACTGAGACACTGGGTGTTATCCTGAGTATATAACTTCTAAACCCACCCCCACAGTGATTTTCTTCCTACAACAAGGCCATAACTACTCTAACAAAGCCACACCTCCTAATAGTGCCATTGATTGCACCATTTGATTATATGGAAACAATTACATTCAAGCCATCACATCCTGATAACCAAAACAAAAAGACTTTTAGAGAAAGAGAATTACAAACCAATAACCACTACGAACATGAACACATTTTTTTAAATGAAATAGTTGCAAGGGACATCCAAAAAACACATCAAAAAAGTATCCACAATAAACAAGTAGACTTCATCCAAAAGGTGCAGAGATTGTATAACACATATAAGTCAGTAGCCAAAATTTCTTATATGAACAAACTGAAAAACAAAGGATCACATCATTAGATTCATTAAAGGTCTTTTAGAAAATCCGACATTCTTTTGTGATAAAAATTCTTGAAAATTAGAGGTAGAGGTGATGTCAGCTTTAAAAAAGAAAGATTAAACAAAGCCTATAGATAACATCAGCTTAAATGGTGAGAAACTCAAAGCAATTCCACTAAAATCAATAATGAGATAAGTTTGTCCACCCTCTCCATATGTATTCAATATAATACTGGGATTGTTAGCTACAGTCATAAGAAAACAGAGGATATCAAGGGTATATATATATTGAGACGGAAGAATTTATAATATCATCATTTGCAAATAATATGAAAATATATGTAAATGACCCTAAAAATTCTAATTGGAATAATTTCAATAAATATAAAAAAATAACTACATACCTTATGAACATTTTCAGAAAGACAATAGGATAAAAAAATTAACTCACAAAAATCCTTACCCCCAAAATATGAAAATGGCAAATAGACTGAGAAAGAAATGAATGAAATAATATCTTATATGATATTGTGAAATATCATAAAATATCTTGGAGTAACCATGCAACTGAAAGACTTGTATAATAAAAAATTTTAAGACACTAAAGGATAGAATTTAAGACATATTAGATAATGGAATGGTCACCCATGCTTATTAAACAGTAGGATTAATAAATTAAAAATGATCATCTTATCTAAAACAACCTATAGAGGCAATGTCATCCCTATCAAAATTCTAACACAATATTTCACAGATCTTAAAAGGACAATTTCTAGGTTAATAATGAAATACATAATCCCAGGATCGCTTAAACAGTTCTAAATAATAAAAGAATTACTGGAGGTATTTTCATTTCTATCCTCATATTCTACTACAGAGCTACAGTTTGTTTGTTTGATTGTTTGTTTGTTTTTCGAGATAGGGTTTCTCTGTAGCTTTGGAGCCTGTCCTGGAACTAGCTCTTGTAGACGAGGCTGGCCTCAAACTCACAGAGATCCGCCTGCCTCTGCCTCCCCAGTGCTGGGATTAAAGGCGTGATCTGCCACTGCCTGGCAGAGCTACAGTTAAAAACAAAACAAAACAAATAAAACAGTCATCATTAGAGAAGTTTCCTTTTGTAGTAGATGGGCAAAATTAAGAGACCCAATGGCAGACATTATGCAGAGAGATAAAGAGAGAAAACTTGGAGCTATAAATGGGATGTCGCCATCAAATGCCTCCTCTCAGAGCACAGTGAACTCTGTGGAAAAGGAGGTAGAAAAAGTGTAGGAACCAGAGGTTATAGTAGACACCAGTAGAACAGGGCCCTCTAAATTAATGGAGTGTAGCACATTTAAATTCACAAAGACTTAAGAAGTAATCATGAGGTCATCATAGGTCTCTGCCATGTCCTCTGAATATACTATGATCAATTTAGTATTTTTATGGGACTCCTGAATGTGTAATGTGTGGGCTTCTGATACTTATGCCTCCTTTTGGCCCTGTTTCCATTTGAAGGATTGCCTAGTCCAACTTCTATATGATGGATTTTGGTTTATCATATTATATTTCATATTGTTATGTTAACAACATCAGCATGATATTTGCACAAAAACAGATATATTGATCTATGAAATGCAGTAAGACACAGACATAAATCCATGCATCTATGGACACCTGATTTTTAAAAAAGATTCAAGAAAAATTACACATTGGGAAAGGACAGCATCTTCAACAAGTGGTGCTCATTAAACTGAATGTCTATGTATATAACAATGCAGATAAATCCATACTTATCATCATGAACAAAACTCAATTCCAAATATATCAAAAACTTCAATATCAGACAAGATACAGAGAATCTGACAGAAATGAGAATGGGAAAGTACCTTGAATTAATTAGCACCGGAAAGGATTTTCTGAAGAAATCTCCATTACCACAGTCACTTAGATCATCAATTAATAAATGGAATCTCATAAAACTGAAAATAGCATAGCAAAGAACACCATCATTCAGATGAGGCAGTACTCTAAAGAAATTATTTTTTTCAATTACACATCTTATATAGGGTTAACATCAAAAGTAACATTAAGATCTCAAAAAACTGAATATCAAGAAAACAAATAACACAGTTAAAAATAGCGTTACAGATACAATCAAGAATTCTCAGAGAAGGAAACTCAAATGACTGAGAAACAAGTAAAGAAATGTTCAACACCCTTAGTCATGGGGAAAGGCAAATTAAAGTTACTTTGAGATTTTTATCTTACACTATTCTTCATCTTACACTAAAATCAATAAAACAATGAGAGTTCATACTGGCATGGATCTAGAGTACAGGGAACACTCATACATTGCTAGTGGGACTGAAAACTTGTACTGTTGCTATGGAAATCAGTGTAAAAGTTCTTCAAAAAAAGGGGAACTGATCTACCTCAAGATCCAGTTATATCATTTCTGGGCATATGCTCAAATGGCCCTTCACCAAATCACAGAGACAGTGATTCATCTCTTTAATTGCTATGTTGTGCATAATAATCAGAAAATTAGAAAAAAAAGCCTAGGTGTCTTCAAAGGATGGCTAGACAAAGAAAATAGTGATTTTTGTGATTTGTTTACACAATGGAATATTACTCAGGCATTGGGATAAAACAAAATCATGAAGTTCATGGAGTAATGGATAGAGCTAGTAAAATCATCCTGAGTGAGGTATGCCAGATGCAGGAAGATAAATATGATATGTATTTATGTATATTAGCTGTTAAGTCAATCATACCCATGCTACAATTCATGGAACCACAAAAGTTAGATATAGATTAAATGACTACAGGGCACGGGTATATCTCAATAAGGAAGGGACATAGAGTACATATTTACTGATGGACAGAGATGGGGCAGGACAAGAATGGGAAGATTAAGTGGCAAGAGTGAGGCAAGAGGTGGACCAGGGAAGGTATTCAGAAATATATAGCTAAAATTAAGGATCACTTGTTGGAAAGAATGGAAACCAAATTCATCAGAAGCTTCCTGAAATAAGAAGATAATCTAACCTAATTCACCAAATAATGGGGGACACAGGGAAACAAATGGACATCATATCAACAAATGAAGTTTTCAGTCCTAGGAAGGATTACTTCTAACTGAGTTGTTGGCTAAAGGGGTCCTGCGCAAATTCTCAAAAAAACGGAGGCTGTTTCCATGAAAATGGCTTGCTTTCTACAAACTAACAACACCGAAGCACTGCTGAAGACACCTGTACAACTCATGGAACTCAGAGCAGTTGAGTTGGTGTCTATATAGAGCCTTTACAAATGAGGGTTCATGTCTTGGTACAGGAAGGTGCTCAGCACAGTCCCGAATGTAAACACCAAGCCAGCTGTAAAATATTCAATATACAATGATGTCCTATTACAAAATAAGCTAGTGTAATGGTGGCACAAAATTTTGGAAGTAGCTAACCAATAACTTATGTGATCTCAGGCCTACTCCATGAGATGGAACCCGTACCCAGCACAGTTTGGGTGACTGAGAACCTGATATACTATATAGCTCATTGAACTAGGATAAAAACCAAATAATACTATTCTACTAAAAAATAAAGAGCAATAATCATAATCACTTCTTCCTATGCTGTTAGATCAGTGCGTAGCAAGACAGCATGAGAGATGCATCCTTCTGCTTCATATGAAGAATACAGAGACCCTTCACTAGCCAATAAGAAGTATGAGCAAGACCTTGGAACACTCATGCCTAAAAGATATATTGTCATCAAATACCTTCCTTCAGAGCTAGGGTCACTATGAAGAAGTGGCAGAAAATTGTAAGAGCCAGAAGAAATGGAGGACACCAAGGAAACAAGGCTCTCTAAATCAACAGGATAAAACCACGTATGAACTCAAAGAGACTGAGGCAGCATATTCAGGACTTGCTTGGGTCTGCACCAATGGAGTAAATAGAGCTAAAAGCAAAACTGGACACATGTTCCTATCCCTAACCCAGAATCTGTCTTCAATTGAAAATCACTTGAACTCATACACATACACACACGCATATGAACACACACATACACATACACACAAACACACACACACACACACACACACACAGAGAGAGAGAGAGAGAGAGAGAGAGAGAGAGAGAGAGAGAGAGAGAGAGAGAGAATAAATAAATAGACATTTTGGAAAGGACAAAATAAAATCATGAAACTTAAGAGAAGAAATTATAATCCATGCTTGTCTTCTGCTAAAGATTAGAACGAAAGCAATGGCATAAAATGAAATTTGATTGGGTCATATCAAGTAGTAGATATGAATATAATGGTGAAGTTGGTATTTTAGAATAGATGGTAATAGTGACAGAATGAATTAATACTCAACTACAGATGCACACACATGTTGGAAAAAATTATTATTTTGGAATTGCTTTTTTCTGGTTTTTATTGTGGAATCTAGTTGTTACAAAATGTCCCTAAGGTGTTAAGTATTTAATGTGCTTAGAGATACCTTATTATTACTATAGAATTAAAAATTACTCAAGATGCCAAACACATATTTTTTGATATATCTGCCTTAATATGTTTTCTCTATTAACTCATTGAATCATTACAGCATACGTGATATCCATTTAATCAATAAGGAGAGAAAATCCAGAGAAATTAAACAACTTGCCAAAAGAGGCAGCCATTTCAAGACATAATTATTATAATGTTTCTCAAATTTTCCATTAGAAAACTTAAATGAGACAGTCTCTAGGATAAATAAAATTATACTACATGTGCTAAAAGGTTTATACATAGGGGTAGAATTTATATTGTTTTGTTTAAAAATCTATATTTAAAATTCCAAACCTATTAGAAATTTGATTATAATTTCAAAATATTTTCTTAAAATATATTTTTGGAACATAGTTAGCCCTCTATACAAAAAAATGACAAACTTATTTTTGAGAAAAAAAATAATTAGTGCATAACTTTAGTTATTCTTTATTAATTGTAGGAAGTATTATCCAATTTCTTGAAAATAAAGTTAATATATCCAGCTGAAAGAAATACACACAGATACAAGTCATAGGCAATAACTAAAAGACACTGGATTTAATTTTTAACAAATATTGAATTGCAATATTTTTGTTAATTTATAGTGAAACCTCTGTAAGAAAAATTAATCCATGGAAAAGAGATTTGAGTGTACCTGAAGGTCAAATATAGAAGGCTGAGAAAACCCAAAAATATTGATTTGAGGAAGAAGAATAAATAACAAATTGACTAAGAGGCCTTTACAAAAGAGCTGGAGCGAATGTCTGGGCTCTGGTTCAGTCTTTGGTAATTGGTTTTGCCACCCAGCCTGGGATCAACACTTTCTTCTGAGACCTAGAGACTGAATATTTGTTAGCTACCCAATTTGTTCTGAAAATGTTAGCTCTCAGGGGGAAAACTAGACTTTCAGACCCATCTCTGTCTCACATTAGTGTCTGGTTGTCACCATATGTATATTCTTAGAGTTGACAGAAGATGATGTGATGTCCCTTAATTAGGATAGAAGGGATGTCAGAGACTGAACTCTCTCTCCTCTCTCAGACTTGCACAGCACTTGGACAGGAAAACATTGTGGATCGAGGGAATATTTACAATTGTGAGTATTTTACAGCACCCTAAAATCTTATTAAGGAAATCATTCTTAAGGAAATGTGAGAAGTAATTATAAACTACCTTTGGTGACACTGGCTTGAAAAAACAGTACTTTTCTCCTCTCTTTTTGTGATGAAGCTACTTCAATCTCCATGTTAATGTGCTTTACACTTTGAATCTCTGCCTGTGCTGCAATGACACCTACATCTGTAAAACTCACAGGAATGTACACTGAGTGCAGTCAGTGTCACAGTGACCCCTCCTCTACATGCACTTTGCTTTTTAGCAAAATATGAAAAGAAAAACGAATTAAGTCCTAACTTAAGAATTTAAATAATATATAGCACCATCATTAATAAATTATATTTAAAGGTTTATGTCCTTAGTAATATATATTCTGTAACTTTAAATTACTTAATATTGTGAATATTCATAACATTTTTGATTTGCCAATTAAATTATGGCCTAAGGATTTAAATAACATTTCAATGGAAAGATGCACAAATGACTAAGAGGTGTATGGAAAAATAATTAACACCATGAATAATTATGAACAGGCTGGTCAGAACTGTGAACAGGTATCACATCACACCTGTTAGAAATGAAAAGTATCAAAATTATAAATGCAGCCAGTACTGGAAAGCATGTATAAAAACCTGAATGCTTTAGCATTATTGGTGGAACTTTAAAAAGGTATAATAATTTTAATATACAATATATGTTTCTCAAAAATTATAAATATGGTTTTCATATAATCCATTAATGACACTTGTTACTATTAAGCCAATTAATTGAGTCTAAATTCTACTGTAGTTGCAGTAATATTCACAGTACACAAATTAACCAGGAACTTAAATACATATTTATAAACTAAGAAAAAAGAAAATGAAGTATTTATATTGCAGTAGAAAGCATTCAACCTTCAATATAGAAGAATCTGGATTATATGATTGAATGGATTAACCTTGATGAAGTGGATAAAAGCCATTTCCTGAAAGACAAGAATGAATGTTCTCATATGTACATTGAAAGTATTAGTACTCATGACTTAAAGTTAGGGACAGTGTTAATGAGAGCAAAGGATGGGCAACCTTGAATGATAGAGTGTTTCATTTTCATTTTATTTTGAGACTAAATGTAACTATGTAACTACATTTCCCCCATTTATTCTACTCCATACAAACCCTTCCATATTGCCCCATTGCTTTATTTTACATTTAAATTTTAAAATCATGGCTTCTTTTTACATCATTATATTCATATATATTCCTAACACATATATTCCTACATATAACCTGCTCAGTTTATGTAGCATTTCATGTATGTATGTTGTCAGTGCTGTTCACTTGATATTGGATAACCAACCAGTGTGCTTTTCTTTGGGGAAGGCAATTTCTTCCACTATCACTATTCCCTAGCTACCTGTTTCCTATGTGAATGGTTGAGACTTTCGGGGCTCTCTCCCCAACACCCTTTGGCATATTGATGATGTCCTTGCTTAGCTCAAGCTTAGGCAATAAATTTAGTGAGACTTTATAAGAGCAGTTTCTTGCGTTAGTAAAAAAAGCAATCAGAGAAAACTCCCTGATCTACTGGGTCTTACAATATTCAGGCCCTCTTTCTCAGTATTTCTTGAGCCATAGGTAGACAAATTGTTTTCTGGGTGGATGATTGGTACTTAAGCCCTCTACATTTCGATGCTTGTAGTTGTCTGTAATGATCTCTGTCTGCTATAAAGAGTTATCTTAATGAGGGGTGAGGACTACACTTATCTGTAGCTAAAAGGACAAATAATAATAGTGTAGTTAGGGATTAAACTGGGTAAGTCAAGTGACATATATTCTCTTTTAATTAAATGTAGTAAAGTTCAAGAGATTTATCTTTCAAGATTGTACATATTATCAAGGATAATTTTTTTGAATTATGTTGAGAGGGAAGATTCATTGTAAAATAGTCTTCCAATAATAAAATATAAATAATAGAAATATTGAAAAATATTTAATATAAGCATGTGAAATGTCTCTTACTTATTCTGTATATTAATAATAGAAGATTTATACTGAATTTTTTCCACTTTTTAAAACCACTAAAAGGCATAACTTCATAAAAACAACAGAAAAATTCCAACTTCAAACTGCCATTGTAAATTTTTCTTAAATAATTAAGATATTTTTTGAAAATGTATAAATTTATAAAACTATTAGGAGAACATTTGATATTTACAATGTAGGTGTAATCATACAAGTATCTGTATTTTCAAATATTAAGGTATTTATATGTCATATAAATCGATAGATAGACAGACAGTCAGACAGCTAGATAGAGATATGTCCTGAAACTTTGAATGGATTTTTTGATTATGAAATAATTTCTCAAATGTGGTTATATTATCACTACTCCTGGAACACTTAAATCAATATGAGTATTCAAATCATTTTTTCCTCTTTTAAAAATATCAAAGCATAGACTCACTCTTACTCCTTCATGCATTTTCATCATAATGATTACAGCACACTAAATTTTTTTCTTAATTATAATACTTAATAAATGAAGAGGATACTTCTGCAACACTCCAAAGATTGATTTCTTAAATAGTTGCTCATAACATATTGTGAAGATTTCCAGTAGTCTGTTATTTCCTATGAAGAAGATGTGAGTTTTCAATTTAATTTTAGTCAATAGAGAAAGAAACCCTGAATCATGGGGTAGAATGTCTATATAACTCAGAAGACTTTGCTACTGGGAACGCAATGAACTTATCATTTCTATTAGATTGGAAATGAAGTATTACAGCATGACTTTGGTTAAACTTTTTTGCTGAATTATGCATTATTTTCAATATGGTTATGAAGAAAACATTACACCTGAGGGCAAAAGGAGCCTTTGCCTAGTTATCTTGCAGAATCGAGGGAAAAGTTAATTAAACAAAAGTCCTGTAATAATATTTTCACTACTTACATTCTTCATGTGCTATTTTGTTTTTAATTAACTTTCAGAACCCTAAAGCAAAAATATAAGGTTTTTTCTCTCAAAAATGTTATTATTACTAAGCAATGTATATAGCCTTTGGTTCCTTTCATTGAATACATTCAAGCTAGTAATTTGAATGCATTTTAAAGTAGATTTTGTAAAACTGAAATATTTTTCTTGTGTTCAAACAGGAATGAAAAGTTTAGAATTGCACGACTAAATAAAATGTTGACTATTGCTTTTCAAGTTTAAGAAGTAACTAAACAAAATATTGACTATTTATTTTTACATTTGGGAAGTTACCTTTTCATTCTTCAATTTTACGCTTTAGGTCTAAGACCCATTAAGAGATAATGTTACCTTCGTCAAAGGTAAGGGTGACTTTCCCCATGCTCAGTTATTGTGACAAAACTGTTTTGCAAAAGTATTTGATTACTACCATTTTTGATTATTTTTTGTGGTATGGTATATGTGCATATATTTAATGATGTGAGGGTGAACATGTGAAGGTCAAGGGACAAGTAGGATTCTGTCATTCAAACTTGTGAGTCCCAATATGTGGAATTCAGGTTTTCAGGATCAACAACAATTGCTTTTAACTGTGGAGCCTTTTCTAGCTCATTATAGTGGTTTTGTTGAATATCCACAAATAATTATGAGTATATACATTTTATTTCATGATTTATTTGCATATGAATGCCGATGATATAGTGCTAAAACCATGATGATTTATATATTTGCACTTGAAATAGCATAGTGTATATCTTCAAATTTGTTTTTCTATTTCAGAGATATTTTAATTCATTTTGAATCATTGAAATATTTATAATCAGCTATTAAGAAATTTAAATAAAATGATACTTTTCTTTAACATTGATTATGATCTTACTCTGTAAAACTATTTGAATGATGACCCTGCCAATATTTCATTTAATAAAATAATTATATATTTTAGATATACTATAAATATATTTTCAAATGAAGTTGAAAATAAAAAAACAGCCTTTGTACTTAGTATGAACATGCAATAAATTGCTGTGGGATAGATATAGAATTTGAAACAAATGATGACTCCAAGGTCTCCTTTATTTTAATCTGTGGAAAGGATGAAAAAAATTGTTACTGTAGTTAGAAATTTAACAGAAATATCTACTTTTAAAGAATAAAAGAAATACAAATATGAAATATTCTATGAACAATAGAAGACATCATACCATTAGAAGAATAGTCATGCAAATTAGAAAAGCTTAAACTCACAAGGTTGTAATATAGAACAAGAAAGATGAACATGTCAAAACTTTCATAGGGAAAATGCAATTTGATACGCATGGGACTCAGATAAGAGAGATAAGAGTAAACAGAATATATTATGTACAACTTTGAAATTGTCAAAAATAAGTTTAATTAGTAAAGGCCATGTAGATTTCTATAAAGAAACTAAAAACAGATACAACAATATTTTCTCAGTGCAACATGAAAAAGGTTGATATTGACTATTTTGTACAACTGGTAGGAATCATACTACACACTTTCATGTGCATGACTCCTCTGCCTATGAGTTTATAAATGTCTCAATCTACAGTTGAGTTTATGGTTTAGTCAGAGGGCTTCCGTTTAACATTTGAAGTTCCATGTTCCATCCAACTAACTAAAAACAAATCTTGTCTAAGAGAAAGGATCAATATTTATTTTCCAATACTAGAATTATGCTACTAGAATTACATAAAAACATATATATGAATAAACAAACTCACTTTGCTAATTTGATATTGCTTATCATGTTTTTTATCAGTTATGAACACATGGAAAGCATCAGTCAATTGCACTCTAAATTTATAAATGTTCCAATCTCACGTGTTATCTATAATCTTCATTGTCTAGTTTTGATTTTCCACAGTGATTTTACAAATTAAAGAAATGTTTTTAGCACGGCTGTAGTGATACTCTACAATTAAATGTTTATTTTCCATTTTCATAATTTAAAAGTAAATGTAGTGAAACCTAAATTAAATATTCAAGCACATTATTATTTCATGTAAAAAAAAAGTCGACTTGGCTAGAGAAAAATATCTGTGGTTTGAAGGAAGAGTTTCATACTGAAGTAGATTTCCGACTGACTAGGAACAAGGAACACCTTCTGTAGAGTTGTGTTTTTCAGAAATAACTTTAAATACAGTCAAAAGCTCAGAGCCCTGTACTTAGTGGCACACAGTGATGAGTTGATAGCTCAAGTACTGAGCTTTAGAATCTTTGTTGAAGTTCTGGAAACTGGACTGGGACTTCATCAAACATGGTAAAAAATTGTGCTTGTCCATCATGTATATTGTATGCATTTTCTTGAAGAAGGAATCTTTGTGATTCTCTGACAGAGCTTTAATTAAAAGACTATGCTATGTCTGCCTTCCTTATTTTGTCATAAAGTGTAATTTATTGTCCCTTTCCATTACTATTGCTCTATGAAAAAAATTTATAGATACTTTCATGTTAAAGAGGTACACATTTTCATTTTTATATGTTTAATTATCATACTATTCTAGTCTCAAAATTCATAAGAATATTAGAATAAATTTACTTCAACATTTCTGCATATGGTATGATAAATCTAGTAATACTAGTGCAGCAAGATGTTCATAAATATAAATAAAAATAATATAAATATAAATATAAATCTTTGACTGCAAGTGAAAGTAATTTTTACATCTGCTCACAGTTGAAGAACTCTGTCTTTGGGAAAGCACTTCTTAAAAGAACTTTTTCTATAGAGAAGAATTGGGATTCTGCTTTGGTTGAGTTTGATTCAGTTGTTGTAATATTTTGAGAATAAACATGTCTTACTAGAGACCTAAGTGGTGATCCATATACAATTATATAAGAAAATTAAATTACCTGTCATCTTTTCTTAAGTTTGGTCTTACCTCTTTGTCTTATAACAATGTCTAATTTCTATGTTTGTTTCGTGATTTTCTAGAAAGCATGATATGAATTAATATTACAATGTCTGTCTTTATTGGTGTAGTCAGCATCCTTTAAGAGACACAGAATAGGAAAGGAAGCATGAAAAGTACCACGGAATGATTTACTGAACAAGCTTTTAAAGAAATAAGGACTACCCAATCATGAGATAATTCCATGAGATAACACATTTTACTGAAAGTATATCCTTAAGTGAAGGTATGAAGAATGTTTTTATGTGTCTCTTTTTCTTGCTTCTGCTCTCCTGTTGAAGAAAATGATTGTGGGGACATAACTCACATGAATCACAATGGGGATGCCCATTTAAAGATATAAATGTGTCAAGTCAGCAGGTTTAGGTGCAGTTTAGGTTTAGGTCTGTTAATGACTAAGAGGAGACAATATGTGCCATACTTGTTCCATTCCTGGTTCCAAAGTTTCCCCCAACTGAGATGTCTGCAGATGAGGCAGCATCACCACAGTCAAGACTACATTCATCCTTTGCTATGGACTAAGTGAGTAAGAGTTATGTTACTTAGAACGCTGGGAAATTTGGTCTTATCTTATACAAATTCTGCACTGATACTGTAATGGCCATACATAACATACATAAGAATAAAGAAAAGAAGCCCAATGTTCAACTCCTCTCCCCTCAAAAAAGAATTTAAAGATGTTGATAACTTGAACATATTTCTTGATGCTCTAGGAACTTTCAGAAACAAATTTGCTATTTATTTTGTTCATTGCTCAGCTACTTATAGTTTACTCACTGTGGTGTGACTATCACTTTGGTGGGTTCTTCTTTCATTTAAAAATACTATTATTCATTTTACATACCAACCCCAGTTCCCTCTCCCTCCCCTTCCCCGCCCACCCCACTGTTCCCCAACCCATCCCATCCACCCCTTCTAGGAAGCTAGGCCTCCCTTTGAGCATCAGCAAAGTCTGTCATACCAAGTTGAATTAGGACCAGGCCCCTTACCCCTTCATCAAGGCTGAATATACACAAATACACATATATGTATGTATGTATGTGTATATATATATAAAATCATTATATTTATAATGAGAATATCAAGTTTTTAGTAATACTTAATGAATATTATACTTCTGTAGACCCTAGTTGATAATATATCACATATATGGTTACTGCATGCCCTAAAAACAACAAAATACCACTTTTGATTCTAGACTTAGCCAAGAAAAAAATATATCATGTTACCTCAGGTGCTATGTCTCTACAAATAGCATGATCTTTTCCTTTGTCCAATGATCTTTTGAACCCAAAATAGCAAGGTAGTAAGTAGGCTTGGTTGTGTTAAACATTCCCTATGGCCAAGCAGAGCTGGGACATGTGTTTAATCTCAGCACTATGGAGACAGAGGATGGCAAATCTATGCGAGTTCCAAGCCAGCCATTTCTAGGGCAGCCAGGACTACACAGAGAAACCCTATCTCAAAATTCTACAACAACGATAAAAACATTGAGAAATTTTATCCTATGAACAAAACTTGTAAAACTATGAATTATTATTTGTTTGCTTTTGTGTTGGTTTGGGGTGTGTGTGCATGTGTTTGTATGTGTGTTTTCTTTTCGATACAGAGTTTATTTGTATAGCCATGCCTGGCCTTGAACTCAGAGATTCACCTGTTTCTGTATCCTGAGTGCAGTGGTGCCTGTTAAATTACCAAATTTTAAATATTGTTTTAGTATTACTTTGAGTTATTGTGATAAAATGCTGTAATAAAAGCAACTCAGAGTAGAAGAGATTTATTCTGACTTATAGTTCAAGGGTACCGTCCATCAGGATGGGGAAATTAGAGTCATAAAGCTTGAAAAATCTAGTCACATATCCACCATCAAGACTCATGTTCAGTTCTCATTATGCATTCTTGCAGTTAAGAATGCTATATAGGAAATTGTACCTCCATGAATGGACACTCTTTCCACATAAATTATCATAATCAACATAATCTCTCATAGGAATTTCAGTACTCCGAACTCCCAAGTGATTCTAGATACTTTTTACTATATTGACAATTAACAGTATTATTTATAAGTAGAATAACAGTAACCCAGTTCTGAATACTGTCATTGAAAAGTCATTGATAAGAATTATGACAATTCTACTATTGTATTTTCAAACTTTTAGGTGGTTATTCGCAGGGTTATGTTAAAATTTCTTCTCTCTATTATAGGACAGTTCACAAAAACCATTTCTTGTATTTCACCGAGCATCATAGTTGGTCCACAGTGTTGCTTTTGACATTATGATAATTAGAATATGCATACATATATCCATACCTAGTAAAAGTTGCAAATCAGGTGATGATGGATAGATATTTTTCATATTCAGTGAATGCTATACATATATACATTTATATATATATATACATACATATGGTGCTTATGTAGGTTTAGTTGTCTTGTTTTAGTGCATTGTACAACTTTTTAACATGCTCTGTTATACTTTTAACTTTCTGAAATTTAGAAAATGAGCAGAAACATCAACTTGGCAAGTTTGGTCTTGAAGGTGTTAGAATTATTTCTATGATATCCTATATGATACCTTTAAATGCTTGAAGCACGAATAATTAAAACCCAGAGACAGAAATTGCAGTTCAATCCGAAAACCAGAAAGGCAGAGTAGCCACATCACTAGAGAGGTCTTACTTCTACTAAGGCTGGACAACCATAAACTAAGCAGCCTAAGCCTCTCTCCCCCTCTCATTTTATATTCCCTCTAGTGCTAGAACTAAAGCACTCCCTAGTACTGGGATTAAAGCTGTAGACCACCACCATATGGATTTGTTTCTGCATTGATCTTGTGTAGCCCAGGGTAGCCTTGAACTCACAGAGATCTCTCTGCCTATCTCCCAAATCCTGGGATGGAAGGTGTGTCCTCATTTTCTGGCCGCTAGGGGCTTTAACTTTGCCTCTGGTATTTGGGAAAGATTTATTTATTAAAATTAAAATATACCACTATAAATGCTTGCAAAGTTTTCATGGTACATTGAACAAAAGAAATGCTATGTATGAAACTCCAGAGTATCAGTTGTGTATCATATGCTCAACCATAAACCAACTATCTATATTTTATAGTAGCTCCTTGATGAGTTTTATGGTCCGTTGTCAAATTCATTGGATTGGGTCATGCCAAGGCAACGTACAGCACCTCTGAATGTGTCAAAGGGCATTTCCACAGACTATTACTAAAGTAACTTTACTAAGCCCCTTTGCAGTTATTAATTCCATAAACTAGAGAATCAAAATTGACCATCACTGAAAAAAGGCATTGTGAAAAATAATAAAGAGTCTAAGAAGAAATTTAGAACTGGTTTCTATAAGAAGGACATCAAAACTCATTTTTGTTTTACTTCCCATAGGAAAAGGAAATTATAAGTGTATTGTCAGGTAGAGAAAGAAACAATCTTCCAAAGAAATTTTAAAGCAATTCCAAATATTTGAAAATATAGTTATCATAGAACTATGTAGAAACTACATTTTTCCCCGCAACTCTATCATTCATTTCATAGTTCAAATGCCACACATACACTGAGAATGCTCTAATATGAGGGATCTAAAAGATACTTTGAAAATAGAAGCAAATCAGTCAAGGATAACAAACAATGATGCAAAGAATAAATAAATATAGTACAGTCAACAGATGTGAATATTTTGACAAGAAAAGGGGTTTTACTTTTTTTACTTTTATTAATCATTGTTTGGGAAGTAAGTAAAATCATAGAACATA
Source organism: Ondatra zibethicus (assembly GCA_004026605.1). Classification (NCBI taxonomy): domain Eukaryota; kingdom Metazoa; phylum Chordata; class Mammalia; order Rodentia; family Cricetidae; genus Ondatra; species Ondatra zibethicus. The sequence goes on along the minus strand of PVIU01015277.1, from coordinate 27,165 downwards.
GAGTATCATTGGAATTACATATTTTGTGATTCTTACCAACAGTCATGATAAAGAATAAATGGCTTCACCTGCAAATATGAATTGTGAAGCAACCAAGTTCACAAGTATCTTTTTTTTTTTCTGTTTTGTTTTGTTTTTCAAGACTGGGTTTCTCTGTATCTTTGGAGCCTGTCCTGGATCTAGCAGGCTGGCCTTGGGCTCACAGAGATCTGCCTTCCGTCTGTCTTCTGAATGCTGGGATTAAAGGTATGTGCTACCACTGCCTGTCTACAAGTATCTTCATGAATAATATTTTGCTCCCTTATAGTTATGTAATATAAGTTATTCTGTCACATAAGACATGATTTCTTTCACATTTCAGGTCAAGAAAATGAATGGCCTGCACTTTCAATTTGCAAAGGGCTCATCTTGCCATTGTGTTTAGCCCTTCCTGTCTCATCGCATAGCATAAATTTGTCATTCACTCACTTCCACTGCTGTTTTTCCACTGAGAAAAGACCCCTATTCTTTTGTAACCATAGACTTTTCTAAGAAATAAAACAGGAAAGAAAGGCTAAATTTTAAGAATTTTTTTTTCATTTTACCTATGGCATATCAGTGCATTGCAACTGCTACTTTAACCGAAAGTGAAATAATTTAATTTTTTTATTTATGGTTGATGAATATAAATCTAAATTTCTAAAATATGTGTGTAGTGCATTAGGATTCAATCCCATACATTCTAATTTAGTATATGCTTCCTTGACCATGTTTCCCTATTACATCATCATAGCATTTTTCAAAAATCTCCCCTTTCAAACCTTAGAGCCGTGCCTCTTGACCTTCCCAATGTTGTGACCATTAATACATTTCTTTATGTTGTGCTGACTCAACAACAGATTTATTTTGGTGCTTCTTCATAACTGTAATTTTGCTACTGTTTTGAATTGTAACTAAAATTCATTAATGACAGGGCATTGTAACCAGGTATTTGAGTTACGGTTTGTCATCTAGGGTAAGCTATCAATCTCAAAGCATCAGAGAAATATTGGTTTTCACCAACAGTTTTCCTATGTTATTTTCCTTTCCCTTCATCTCAATTACCTTCTTGATTTGGAACTGTATCAAAAAGTGAGTCTTACACTGAGGTAAATTTGTTTACAGATCATTCAGAATGAAAGCCCTGTTTGAAGATCCGGGTGCTGTGCAAGGAGTAAAAAAAAAAAAAAAATATGATGGCAAAACAATCTAGGAGGAAATTCACAGCTTTATGATGGAGGCGATCTGACAAGGTGGGAACTGAAGCGTAGCGGAGACAGAGAGCTGGAAACTTCTCAAACTCTTGATGATTCAAAGAGAGAAATTAGGTGCTAAATGATTGAGGTCTGCTTCTGAGCTCAATTTTGTTTAATTTGATGAGGCTGGAACATGGCCGAATGTTGGTGGTCAGAAGACACTTTTGGACAGAATATAATCATGGAGAAATAAGCTACTTAAATATACACAAACTACTTAATAAGCTACTTAAGTATACACAAACTACTTAAATTTTATACTATAAAGCTGTATGGGATTATATTTTACAAGAATATTTATACACATTTGGAGAGAGAATTTGCCCTCTGCCAACTATTCTACAGTGATCTGTTACTGTATCTAGAACCATATGGAAATTGTTGTAAAGTAAATCCTAGAGAGCACTATAAAGGGCTTTCTACTTTCATAGTGCTCGCTAGGATTTACATTTACTTATGAGAATCTATCTAACCATAAGCCTATCTATTTTTTCTCTCTGAGGATATTAAAGAAAATCTTAGTAAAAAGATTGTTGTGGAATATTCTTTTAAGATGTGTTACATTTGTTTATCCTATGGAATATTTGTTTAATGATACAAAGATGTGTTGCATTATTTTATGTTGCATTTGTATAGCTCTGTGAAGTGATGTCATTTTGATTGTCTATAACACCTGATTGGTTTAATGAAGAGCTGAATGACCAATAGCTAGGCAAGAGAAGGGATAGTCAGAGATGGCTGGCAGAGAGAATAAATAGGAGAAGAAATCTGGGAGGAGAAGGTAGGAGAGCAAAAAGAGAATGAGAGAGGTCACCAGGGGCAGGAACCCAGCCTCACAGTAAGCCACAGAGTAAGATGTAAAAAAAGGTATGTAGAATAGAGAAAGATAAAAGTTCAGAGGCAAAAGGTAGATGGTATAATTTAAGAAAAGCTTGCTAATCTGGGCAGTGTTGGCGCACGCCTTTAATTGTAGGAGGCAGAGGCAGGCAGATCTCTATGAGTTCAAGGCCAGCCTGGTCTATGAGAGCTAGTTCCAAGACAGGCTACAAAGCTAAAGAGAAACCCTGTTTTGTAAAACAAAAATGAAACAAAAACAAACACAAACAAACAGCAGTGACAACAAGAAAACAAAAAGCTGGGAACAAGTCAAAGTAAGGCCACACTCATAAGAAGGAATAAGCCTCTTTGAATTTATTTGGAAGCTGGATGGCAAGTCCCCGGAGAGAAGGTTAGCAAAGAGTAGGCAAAATATTGTTCTCTGGACATTAACTTTGATGTGCTGACATGTATTTAAAAAGCTATCTTATGTGAACAAGAATTTACATATTTTTATACATGATTCCTGCTCTCACCAAACCTTTTGCACTCAAAGTGACAAGTTAAGAATAGCAGAAGGAAGTAAGTGCTAGAAATGTAGTTAAATGAATCATAAGTAGGTCCTTTTAAAAAATAGTTCTAATGGTTACTTAACCTACACATGACTTCATTTATCCTCCAAAAAAATAAGGATAATATTTATTATTCATAAAACTTTTTAATGTGTCACCTCATTAATCTTCTACTCCTCTCTGTGACCCAGAGATATAAAAACCATAGATAAATTACAAAAACTTCAAGACTGGCACTCAATTTTAGATATAGAAGCTGATATACCCAATGGCTTGAAATATTGCTATTTCAAGCTGTTAGAGGAGTTGCAATCTTTCACAAGCTAGAACTGAACATTCTGGAATGTTGTCACATTAAAGTTCCTAAAAATATAGCGATAGCATATAAGGACAGACTGAAGAAGTAAAATCTTTATGCAGTTGCTGCTGCACTGCAATATGGATTGTGAATGGCAGGAGTATTAAGTGTATTAGCTTTAATGAAGAAGTTTGAAATGGCCTCTTCACAACCTTATTTGGATAACACTGCTTTCCAATGGCCCTCACTCTGTCCTTGAGAGTCACATGATGCCTGTGACAAAGAATTTTTCATAGTTAAGAGAGGATTAGATGAAGGAAATTAATTAAAACTCCCTTGCAACATTTTCCCCTGGAGCTATTCAATATGCTGAAGTGGTGTGACAGAGTACTATTCTCTCAATAAATCTACTCATTAAATAACTCAATTGTGTTTAAACACATATCCTCATTTTTTAATTAGACTATAATTTTTCTTCATGTATTTTTATGCTGAGTCCTGCAAGTCATCACTACCCCCATGATTTTTAATTATAAGTTAGCTTTCACTAATAAGACTCTAACTAAGTAAGCTTCAGAGCACATCTGTTGATCAGTTTCAAAACCACATGTCAGTAAGATAACACATTTAAATATCTTAAAGACAATGGTTCATCTGATCTTAGATATATATATGTTCAGTTCCTAAAACTGAACCCATAGTTATGAGTTGTGTATTATGAAATCAGTCACAGTACATGATTCCAGTTCATTTTAGTAATTGTTGATATAACAACTTAGAAACCCTAAAGAAGTCAGGAGGTGGTGGCACACAACTTTAATTCCAGCACTCAGAAACAGGCAGCAGATCTCTAAGTTTAAGACTAGCCTGGTTTACAAAGAGAGTTCCAGAAAAGCCAGGGATATACAGGGAAACCCTATCTCAAAGAAAAAGAAAGAAAGAAAGAAAGAAAGAAAGAAAGAAAGAAAGAAAGAAAGAAAGAAAGAAAGAAAGAAACCCAACAGTTATGACGCTTAGAATTTTTTCTTTAAATTCTCAGAACATCAATTTACTGTTTTGAAACATTATTATTTAATATTTAATACTTTTTAATATTAAAGATATTTCTGTATGAAACTGGCACTGACACTCTTTTAATTCTAGACTTGGAAGGTCAGAGACCTGTGAATCTTTGTGGTCTGCTTGTCATTCAACTTGGTATAACTGACAAACTCCATACAGCTAGGAGACCATGCCTCTCAAAAATATGATCAGGAAAATTGTGAAGCACCTGGGGAAGAGGACAAACACATTAATACTTATGTGCAGCTAAAAACACAATTTCTATGAATTAATCACTTATAAGATATGATAATATCCAGAAGTAAAGTGTTGTAGTTCTTAAAAAATATACTATGTAACTATCACAATGTTATGTAAAAATGAAATTGTGCCCTATGACTATGGACTATGACATGACTGTTGTACTGTGACTTCACAGAAGCTATACTTTTTTTGTTTTTTGTTTTTCGAGACAGGGTTTACTCGGCAGCTTTGGAGGCAGTCCTGGAACTAGCTCTTGTTGACCAGGCTGGTCTCGAACTCACAGAGATCCAGCTGCCTCTGCCTCCCAAGTGCTGGAATTAAAGGTGTGTGCTACCACCTCCCTGCCCACAGAAGCTATTCTTAACGACCTCTGCAACATCGAGTCAGTTAAAATTTCCAATATGGATTGGGGAGGAGATCTGAAGTCCAACCTCTAACTAAGGAAGTGTCTGAAGTTGACTTCTTGGGGAGGGAGAGTCACCTTCTTGAGGAATGTGGCCACTGCTAGGCTTTATATTCCTCAGAAGATAACTCCACCCCATGAGCATGTGGATATAGGACTCAGTGTGTTATCTCAAAATAAATAAATAAACAAATGTGCAGCTGTGGTGGCAAGTTAGTGAAAATGGAGTGGGTAGTATGTATGGATATGATAAAGATACATTGCATATGTTTGTTGTCAGTGCCCACAGATGTGAGTCCGTTCACCTTGACTAAAGTTCAAAGAATTTGAGCTTATTTTTGCTTTCTCAAAGTTGTTGACAACAGGTGTGGCTACAAACAAGAGATATTGACCTAGGGTGTGGTTAATTAGTATTTTGAATATAGAGAAGGAGCTGCTACTCCTTGACCAAAGATGGGAGAATTCAAGTCTATCATCTTAATGAAATCTGTTTCTTCTCCCTTCCCCTTTTGGAATAAAGTATATAGGCATGTGTAAAATAAACATGTACAAATGCAGTATTTACTGAATTTCCCTTCCAATGTTGTTCTGTTTTTCTGTCTTTTATATCTCTCATATCTCTGTTATTTTTTTTGCTTAATAATTCTAATTCTTATGCTCTTAACCTGGAATATGCAAATCCTGTCAAGTTGGACTATGATAATAGGTATATGAGATTTTCAAAGAATAAATAAAAAAAAAATTTGAGTGTGAATTGGGATGTGATGCTTTAAAAACACATACAAAAAATATGTGTTCAGATAAATAAATATAAGTTTTTCCACTTTCTTTAACCACATCAATCAAATAGAAAAGACCATGTTTGGAAAATTTTGATGCTTCAAATTTTCATGTTACAAAAGTAGGTATAGATCCTCTCTTCTTACTACAGGAGAGTGTAAATAATTCAGTTTTTAAAAAATTTCTTTCACTGGGAAGTGGTGGCTCATGCTTTAATCCCCACACTTGGGAGGCAGAGGCAAATAGAACTCTGTGAGTTCAAGGCCAGCCTGATCTACAGAGTGAGTTCCAGGAGAGGCACCAAAGCTACACAGAGAAACCCTGTCTCAAAAATTTTTTTTTCTTTCATGAAGGTGTAATTTTGCCACCTATAATATGATTAGGATAAACAAATTCGATAAAAATGAGAAATATAGCATGTATTCCCAGTGATAATATGAGTACAAAGTATATAATTATGGTAACATTAATAATATTCTTTTATCAAAATAAAAATAAAACTTGCTTATGCATAGTAACTTACTGCATGTTAAGTCTGAGAACATGGGACAGGAGTAGAATTTAGTATATGAGCCCTTTCCTAGTATGTGAAAGGGTTGACTCTCAGCTGCATGACAAACAAAATAAAAATTTCATCATCAATAAACAAAATCAACCAATTAACAGCACAGTAACTCCCAATTACCCATCTAATCCTGTTATTTCTCATTTGAGAAATATTTTTCTCTATTTTTATTCAATTGAGTTCTTTTTCCTTAATCTTACTGAGATTCTATATGTAAAGTCTTTTGTCACATACACACATATGCATATGTATGTATACAGTCATTTGTCATTTCTGATATTTTATTTCACATAATGGCCTCTATGTTCATCTCTCTTAATACATTTTATGAAAAGACTAAAAAATATTTTATGAATGAGTTATCAAGAGTTATTCAAGCTATATTTTATTCATCATTTATCCATTCAATAATATGTGGGGTAATGCTTTATGGTAATCTTGATTATCAGCTCTTTTTTTATATAGATACCAGTGGCCTATATTACCACATGTCTAGAAGAATAGCTATTTTTCCACATACTCATCAATATTATTATTTGTCTCTTTAATGGTGGCAATTCTAAATAAATACAATGATTATAGCATCAGATATTACTATTATATGTATAGTTCACTTTTATTTTGTATCTAATAAAATATTCATTCAAAACATTCTAATTTATCTATTTTATTTATTTATTCCATGTAAACTTAACTATGTATATACATATATTTTTGTTATAGAGCCATATTTATTGAAAGCTATAGCTTTTCCTCTTTTTTGATTTATTTCGCATAGAAACCTAGGGTAAGGGAAACTCCCAAGAATCTACAAGGATGACTCTAGCCAAGGCTCCAAGTAAAATTGGATTTGTAGCCTGCACTGTCCATCTCTGGTGACAAGGAAAGACTTCCAGTGGACAGACTGGGGCACCAACCCAACCACATAACCTTTGACCTACAGTCTATACTGCCTATGAAATGTGCTAGGGTAAGGACGGTACAGAGTTTGTGGCAGTGGCCAATCAATAACTGGTCCAGCCTGAGATTCTTGTCATCAGAATGAGCTCACCCCTACCTGGAATGTTAAAACCAAGAGACTACATAGCACTGTGGATAGAATAAAAAAAGAGTAGAGGAGAAAAAATGTTAGTGTAATGAGGATTAACAATATTCTGCTATACTCATAGCTTAGTGCTGAGGTAAATAGTCATCAGAGAGGTTTTATCCAGCAAGAGTGAAAACAGATGAGGAGATCCATAGTTAAACACAAAGCCGAGCACAGGGAATCCGAGCTAACATATATTGTCTTACCCTCCATGCATTGCTTTCAACATGCTTCCCTTCCAACTTCATGTCACCTATTCTATACCTTACTGAATTGAATCACTCCATCTATGTAGAAATGGGTGTAGAACATACAGTGATACATGATAAATCTTCACATTTGAACCACATATCCAAAGAAACGACTGCCAATGTGCCCCCAAAGCCTTTTCTTGCAATAGTTTGAGCCTCTTCTTTATTCACTGGGATGTTTAGCTCTCTTGATATTAAACTTTTGTTGTTTGTGTAACTGTACCTGCTGAGAGTTCATGTGAGTCACAACCATGTGACAATCAGAGACTAGCATTTCACAATACTTTTCCACATTCTCTGGCTTTTCCATATTCTCTGACTTTTCCATATTCTCTGACTTTTATGTTTGTTTCTTTTGTTGTTTTTTCCTGTCATCTCCTCTATGATGTTCTATACACATTAATATGTATATGGTTATGGAAACTGAAGTAGAAACCTTATCTACTAGTGATCTCTCAAGTCATTTACTCTCATCATGTTTAAGATTTGAGTGTCAGTCTTTGCAATAAGAACTAATCTTTGCATTAAGAACTTTATCTGCATCCCTTTGTGATTCCCTACCAAACAAGAGACCCATGGAAGACCATTCCCTTCCACGGAACTCACAACTCCACACCTGAAGGGATTCAGGAAAGATATGTGATCTCCTTTAGCTACTCTATTCAGGTTTCCTTATGAACCTCCTAGTATGTTGCTGATGTCTCCATTATTCAGACATCTGTCTCCATCCCTGTGTTGCTTCCCTCCACATGTGACACGAATGCATAGTTTCATTAGTTCTTCCTCCAAAGCCCTCCTAATCCAATCCTACTAGCCCACCTCCAATCATTTGTGTAACAGCACAGAATGAGACCAGCTTTTTCCAGGTTCCAACTGCTGGAACACTTGGCAGGGACCAAGGGAGACTATCTGTATTATTCTCATCCTTCTCCATTGTGATCTATCTAGGGCAGTGCTAATAATAGCCTTGAAGCCCCATCTAAGCCAATTTTTATTCTCTTTAGGCTTGTTGTCATTTGTAGCCATACCCAGGACACAGCTGGGTTTATTTCTGCTTCCCCTTGTTGAGCTATATCCCAAACCTGTATAAGAGTTTTCTAGAGTTGGTGACTTTTCCCTTATTACTAGCCTGTCACACACTGTACCAATTGGGAACATCTTGGAGAATGAACTCAGAGTTCCATCAAAAACTACAGATATGGGACAGGTCAGTCAACATCTGAAACCTCAATCCCAGAGTGGCTCCCAAATTGAAAATTGAACTTCAATCTTTAGGTGCACAGCCAGTGAACTTGCGGTAAAACCAAGCAAAGAGATGACCACACGTTCATCAAATGTGAATTCCAGTATCCATGCCAAAAACCACTAAAAATGTCATAAATCCAGATCCTAGGTCACAGTGAAAAACACAGCCAAGAATATAACTCCTCCAGAAATAAGCTCTCATATTGTAATGCTTTTGTTAAAGCAATTTAAATAAAACACAGTACAAGGACTACAAAATAGAAATTGTGGATATTTTCAAAGAAGTAAAGAGGATATGAACCAATGTCTCTATGAAAACATGGACAGTAGAATATAATAAACAATAATCTTGTACATGAAAATAGAATTTGACAGAGGCTTTACCTAAAAAAATCAAAAGAAATGAAACAAAATGAAAAACTTAAGAAGAAAAAAAAACATTCATGAGATAACCTGATTGAACAACGTAGAAACAAAGAAGTTTGGATCTTAAATACTAGGTAGAATAAATGGATGTCTTAATCAACAACAACAACAAAATAAACATTGATACTTCCAGTCACAAAACATTCAGAAATTTGGAGACACTAAGTAAAAAATACCAATAACAGATATAGATGAAGGTAAATAAAACCGGTAAAAGTCCAAGAAACATTTTTAAAAAGTTTAAGTTCTTTTAAATCTAAAGAAAGAGATGCTTTTCATCTTTATAAGATGAAACAGTCATAAAGAACACCAAATAGACATGTAGACATGAAAAGAAAAGGATTTCCCATGACTCCGAAAAATATAATAATAAACATACCTGTGGTAGATAATTTGACCCTGATAATATTGACAATTACATTTATCCTTTGGTAGCTTGGGAATTTCTTGAATACTAGTCAATAGATGTGAAGCATCTAGAAAAGGAAAGGCTGATTGTTTCAAGTATTAGGGCATAAGCAAATGGTGTTTCAGCCTTACTGCCAGGTTGTGGAAGGTTACATGTAACAATGGGGACAATGTCCCAACCACCAATATATGACCAAATAACACCCCAATATCAATTATGATGGCATAATATTGAGTCAATGGCCAAGGGTGTCTCAAAGATCCCACAAACAGAATACACTACTGCCAACATTATCAGTTATCCTACAGAATTAATGTTGAAATCACATTACTGAAGATACCATATAATTACATCATCAAACATGGAGAAGTTGAACTGGTATTCAACCAGAAGCTTTACTCCTCCTGACTAGAGTTCATATTGCTGGTGGGTTTGATATAGACTACTGTAGGAGAAAGTAATTTTCAGTCTTAAAGCTACAAATATCTCCTGATACTTCCAAAATAGACCCACCAATTAAGGATTAAGCATTCAAATGCATGAGCATATAACCACCTAGTTCACTGCACCCTGTGAATTACATAGTGATCTGCTTATAAGTTATTCCTACTGGTGCAACCATGGAACAAAGGTTACTGAAGTAACTAGCCTCAATTTTAATGAATGTAAGGCCTGCTTCCAAATGTGTGCCTGTACTTGATCTACTAATGAGACCCCTATCTTGAGATTACATAGGTCATGCTACATAGGAGAAAACCTACTATTGTTCTGCTATATGAATATTGCAATAAACTGTAACCATACATGAGTGAAATGTTCAGTCCTTGTCAAAAGAAGATCAATCTTGAATCATATGACAAATAGCACCTAGACTAATATTTGACAATGTGCAGAGAATGAGAGACTTTGGGAGTACTCACCTTTAAATGGGATAGCTTATTTTTTTGTAATTAAATTACCTATAAATCTTATTTAGTCTATAAAATGTCATAGGGCTCATAATTTGGTATTGGACAATTAATTGGTGTGCTTTTCCCTTGAGAACACTGTTTATTCTACTAAGAATCCTTCAGTTGATAGTAGTTTTTGTATAGAGTTATGACCTCTATACATTCCTGCTACCATGTCTAATTTTCTCATTATTCAAGTCATGTTTATGTAGTTATGTTGATGAGAGTTCATTAGTACAGATTCTTACAATTTTCAAGTCAAAATGGTACAGAAACTCTTTGTTCTTCCGACTCTTACAATGTTTTCATATCCTCTTTTGTAATAATACCTGAGCTTTAGGTACAAGAGTTGTTTTCTAAATCTATACACTTGGAATGAGATTCACAGCTCTGAGTTTTGATTGGCTGTCGTTTTTTTTTTTTTTTTGTAATAGTCTCTATTTGTCTCAAAGAGAAGTTTCCATGATGCAGGGTCACAAATACATCTGTCCATGGGAATATGAACAAATATTCATAATATGGTTATAGAATAACCTAGCCTTGTAAAATTATTGCTTTGAGTTTTATTATAAGATCATTGTCTTTCTGCCCCTTGGTGGTTGTCTAGGTTTGCAGTACATGATCTCCCTCTTTTTGTATAAGTCTTAAGAACAAATATGGAGCTATTATTTATTGACAAAGTATGTGTGATGTTAATGTACCCTTATGGTTCTTGTGCTATGCTGGTCATTGACATGGTTCAGAGGCATCACATATGGGTAGAACTTTTGTTTGTTTCCTTTCTTTTCAAGTATGCCTGGTATCTTCCAGTACCATAAAAGCTAGACCTCACGAAAAAAAAGCTTTCTTAGCAGTTTTAGCTCAAGTATCTTTGGTGCCCAGTATCTGAATTACATTGTAGACTCAACAATAGGGACTTACCACCTCTGAGGCACAACCAAGGATAATAGCTATACTAAGGATTCTATTGAATAACCCTGACCAGTAACTCAAAAGAAAAATTCAAACGACTAATGTTGGAGTTTTTTCAACAGCTTCCTGGTTGCTAAAATATTGATTTTTGTACTGAATATGAGGTAGTTAACTAATATCAACATTTTCAAAGTATATATATGGAGTTTTACCATTGCAGATTGTTTAATTAATTATTTTTTCTTTAAAATAGGTTTTGATAACTTTCTGCTGGCTATAGCTATATGAGCTTGTTTCTTGCATCTCTATTCTAATTTAACAGTCTTTTGGTCAGTTCTTGTACTACCAACATGTTTATTAGATTACTAAATTTTATTACTATAATTTGAAATCAGAAACGTTGATACCTATAGCATGGTTCTTTTAATCAGATTGATTTGGGATTAGCACAAATTATATTTTCAGGTTTTATATTTTGTGAAGAATTTCAAGATAATTTTAGTGGTGATTACATTTGATTCACAGGAAATTTTTGATGAAAAAAGATTGTGTGTGTTATGCCTTTAAATGTGTACACATATATATGTAGAAAGATGGGAGGTCCAATATGCATATGTTAGACAGTCATGCATATTAGACAGAGTAGTTTCACTTTCCTATATGGATTTTTATCATAAGACATTTATCATGAGATTTTTTTTATCATATTCTACAAGACATGGAATATGCAGATTAATTGCATCAGTGATTAATTCTGAGTTATCACTTAAATAATAGTGTCACATCAAGGAAGAATAAAAGAACTACACCTTTGGAGTCCATTTCCTCTGTCCTATCTGCCAGACTGAATTAGGCTTCATTGGAAATATGTCCTGTTCTGTGTCTGTACCTGTTTGTGACTGTGTGTGCGCCTCTCTGCCTGCCTGTCTGTCTAGTGTCTTTTCTCTAACAAAGAGTTTCAATGTCTTTACTGATCAACATAGAATACATCTTATGGAAATGAATGAGGGATGTTTTACAGAATTCTTTCACAACAGATTATGTCATTGACTGCAACTGATCCCACTAACCCAGATAACAGAGTTTTACAAACATCATTTTTATCAAATCAGTATCCAAATGTTATGTTTAACACTTATGATGCAAAATTATAGAAGATTACTTTCAACCTCTTTATTCAATGATTTCAGCAAATGATAGACATGCATCATTCTGGGTCAGGGGCACGAAAGACTACATAATTTAAGATAATGGCTATGCATTAGCTTAGGTTGCAAAACTTGGTCACAGGGGAATTTCAAGGCCAGTAATGTAAGCTGTTACAATGTAATCTTAAAATCAAGTAAAAGGAACAGTTTGAGTATACAATAGGATAGCAGTCTTAAGTTTTAAGTTACCTTAAGACATATTATGAACTATGGTTGTGAGGTTCAGCAAAAGTTCCAGTCTCTTAGAATGTAAGAGATATTTTCATGATATAGTATCATAGAAAAGATATTACTGGTCTGTGTAAGTTGGATGAGAGCAAGCCCTTAGTATCTGCCTCCCTTCTCTTCTTAACACTTGAGTGCACTGACTCATGGCCTTGCTGGGTTTTATTAGCCAAAGGTTTGGGAATTGAACCCAGGGAATTCACTCTTGTGTGACACATACTCTTGCACCCATATCCTGCATGGTTTGAACCTGCAATCCTAACTCAGGGGGTGACCAAAATAAAAAAAAGAACAGCCTAGAACCAAACAACTGGGATCAAAAAGGCTTTTAAGGTTCTAATGGTGGTGAAACTACTAAGCCACAACCTGAAGCCTCAGCACATTTGCTATATAAAGCCCAGGAAAGAGTTCCTAATCTCAACAGGAGGTCTCTGTAGGGAGCAGTTCATGTTGACAGAGAGGAAGAATCTCAGGTGCATGCTTTCTATCTACTCTATCAATACTTACACACCTACCATATGAAAATCTTTATTAATCACCTAAACCTGACAGGAGGAAAGCTCTAACACTCATTGATCTGAGGCATCAGAGTCCTTGTGAGAAATAGAAATTTACTCAGGACATGTCGTCTGCGTCTGCTCTCACACTTATCCACTGAGTCTGTACTTTAGGTTAAATATCTGTTTTATACTTTTTACTTTATTTTTGCTTTGTCTTCAGCTTGTTGTGAGAGTTACTGTGTTCATAATTTTTCTTTGTTTGTTGTTAGTTTCTTATTGATATAAGTCAAGAGATTCTTGTATGTGAATTTTATTTTCTCTACATTATTAAAATTTATTATTAGGTCTAAGAGATTGGTTTTCCTCTGAAAGAATCCTTAGAGTATTTTATGCACAGAAACACATCTCTCAATAATGGTAATATATCTTCTCTTCTATTTTTTATATCTTTTACATAATTTTCTTGCTTTAATGCAGTCATCACTTTAAGGAGTTCATTAAGTGATACTATTGAAAGTGTTCTATTGTCTTATTCCTGATTTCAGGAGTCATTGTTATGTCAAACCCCTGCACTGGATTGAGAGTTTGTGAGAAGCATGTGTTCCTTATGTGGCTAGTATGACACGCTCCCTTCTCCTAGATGAATAAAATTATAGCATTTTTCTCCATTTGAAGTCAAAAGACTGACTCTATGGTCGTTTCTCTATATTTCTTTGCACTTTCTGTTTTTCTGTGTCTTTCAGTAGCTGTTCTGGGTACTCAAAGTTCTTTTCTTTCTCCTAGCAGAATAATCTTGTTTTTTAATACATTAGCCCTTCTCATTCATTGAGTCACCCAGAGGAAATCACTAATCCAACATCTTGCCAGAGATTTCTTCATATTTTCCACAAACCAATTTATAAAATGAATATTATTGGCAATGTAAGAAAATTATGACCTTGAAGTGTAAATTCGTAGGTGTAGGAGGGAGGCTACTTGTTGGTTCCTGGTCACTTAGCCCTGAAATAATCACATAGAAATTGTATTAATTGAATCACTGCTGAGCCCATTAGATCTAGCTTATTATTGGCTAACACTTACATATTAATTTAACCCATCTCCATTAATCTGTACATCACCACATGGCTATGGCTTAATGGGTAAAGTTCACAGCATCTATCTTTGGCAGCAGCTCCATGGCTTCTCTGTGACTCCACACTTCTTTCTCCCAGCATTCAGTTTAGTTTTTTCCACCTACCTATGTTATGCCTTGCTATAGATCCAAAGCAGTTTCTCTATTCATTAATAGTAATTGCAGCATACAGAGGGGACTCTCACATCAAATAGGCTGTTTCACTACATAATACTTCTGAGGTACATGCAAAGAGATTCTGAATCTATCCAAAAGATAGTAGCTGATAACATGTATTAGAATACAATGTCAAATTAAGTATAAGTGGAAATGTAACATATCAATATGATGTGGGATTTCCCTTTGTTTGCTGTGATTACTATTAATAAATAAAGGAACTGCCTTGGCCTGTTGATAGTGCAAAACTTTGGTAGGTAGGGAAAAATAAGATGAATGCTAGGAAAAAAGAGGTAAAGTCAGAGAGAAGCCATGTAGCCCTGCCAGAGCCAGAAGGAACTTTACCTCGTAAGCCACAGCCACCTGGCAATACACAGATTACTAGAAATGGGTTAAATTGATATGTAAGAGTTAGCCAATAAGAAGCTATAACTAATGGGCTAAGCAGTGATTTAATTAATACAGTTTCTGTGTGATTATTTCTGGGCAGTCAGGAATGAAACAAGCAGCCTCATCCAACATCAACAAGTTTTTAGGGCAAAATTACTCAAAGGCAAACATTCCAAGACTTTACTTGGTCTCTTATTTCAGAGATAGATTATCTAAACGTGACCAATTTCAGTCTAATACTAGGTAGAAACAGAGTGATGTACAAAAATGAAAGGCAGAAAGACAACAGGAAATGATTATACTTTCATTATAGATAATTAAATTTAAAAATCCCTGAATAAATTATGTCTAAAATTTGTAAAGGCATAAAAGCACCTAATTTATGGGTTATGAAATTTATATTCCTTGGAGATGTACATAAACTACAGAGTATAATAATGATTAAAGGTATGAATTTCATTGGGCACATTTGGTTAAAAAATGAAGATAGAAGTAATAAGTAGATTTATTATAAGCACTTCAGTTTCACCACTGTTTGCTTATTGACAGCATTATTTAAAATTTATTTTTAGGTGTTTCATCAATTATATTGATAGCATTGTTATACTTAGCAACATAAAATTAGAAATTAAGTGATTTAGTTCTAAAGAAATAACACAATAATTAGTGAGTATGACATTTATGAGAAAAGTCTATTTCTTAGTATGACAATTTTAGTTAGTTATTTCTGTTAATATTTTACAGTGCAGTTGTTTTAATGTGTTACTTTTTTGTATGTTTGTTTTGTTTTTGAGACAGTGTTTTTCTTTGTAACATGGCTGTCATGCAGCTTGTTCTGTAGACCAGGTTGGCTTCAAACTCAGAGATCCCCCTGACTCTGTCTCACAGGTGCTAGGATTAAAGGCATGCAACAAAACCACCCAGCATAATGTGTTGCCTATTATAATCAAAAATATCCTTTTTAATAAGAAATATTAGGTTTTTTTCACCCATTTTCCTTTTGCCATCTCTGGTTTGCTTTTTAGTGTTACATGCAGTGAAGAGTCAGGTCATGTCTAGTATGCCAAACATACATGCTTTAAAATGTTTATAAAAGAATGAGAAATATTTCACAGAATATGAAGTTATGACTCTGCTGAAGCTGAGGACACTCATTCTGAACAAAAAAAATGCTAGAAGAGAAAGAAAAGATTAGCATGATATCAGAAGATGCTAATCTCAGTCATCTCCAACCGAGTTTTAAATCTGTCAACTTTTGAACTAACAAAATGATCAAGTTCAAATTCTTGACTTATAGATATCTTATATGAGACAGACTGGAGCATAAGACAGTACAACTGGTGACAATGAAAATGGTTTTATTGAGTAGAGCTGAAATACAATTATAAAATACTTGATAATCAGATTGGCGAGAGTGAGGCAGACACATGAGTGCAAGTGGAGATCGTTATGTAAAATGAAGAAAGCCACGCAGAAAAAATAAATTCTCCATGATTTATTTTATATGTTAAAAAATTTCATCTCATAGGATAGAAAATTGATGTGGGAAGTCCTGTATATGTGTTGCTTTTGTTGGTTAATGAAAGAAAAATAAAACAAAATGCATAAAATGTATTGGCCTGTGATAGAGCAGAATAGAGCAAGGGAAGTAAACAAAACTGAAGGCTGGGAGAAAGAAAGTGGAGTCAGTGAGATGCCATGTAGCTGCCAGAGGAGACAGACCTTGAAATTTTGCCCAGTAAGCCACGACCTCATGGCAGTACACAGAATGATTTAAATGGGTTTCTTTAATATATAAGAGATAGCTTGCAATATGCTAGTGATTGGTCAAGCAGTGATTTAATTAATATAGTTTCTGTGTGATTATTTCAGGTCTGGGTCTCCAGAAATAAATAAGAACCTAAAAATTTGGCATCAACATGGTCAACTACATCCATGTACACCTGAAAAAGCTTAAAAAGAAATTCTAGACATAATAAAACAGAGTTAATCATGGCTTTTTGTTAGCAGCATTTTCTTAGATGGGCTCTGTTTGCTAGAAGCAAGCAGAGGCACAATTTTTTAAGAGAAGCTTTCCTGACTCAGTATTAGCACTAAAATCTGTGTGGCCCTTTAGGATGTCTTCCTGGTTCATCCTAGTTGCATGACTTTTTTGGGATGTCCAGCTATGGGCATTTAAGTGGGGTTTGTGAACAGAGTGCTACAACTTGCTTAATGGCAACATAGACCCGCTGTGTACCTGAACATGAGACTGTGAGAATGGTTTGCAGAGTTGGGAAACAAACCTCAAACATGTTGGACTGGGCAGAGCCAAAAAGCAAAGCAGTCTTTGTCCTAGCCATGCTGCTTAGCATTTTAAGAAGTGGTATTGGTCAGAAAAGGATTACATATATGCAATAAAGACAGATTCAGATGAATAAAAACCTCTAAATGTATCACAGTGTTGGATAAATGTACACAGACTTGAGAGAGACAGAGGAAAAAGGGTATAGAGAATTATAATATGAAAGCGTACATACAGTCATAAGTTACAGGAATAAAGATAGTAAAAGAAATATTAAACTTGTAGAAAAAACAATAAAGTAACAAAATTGAGCCATACAAAGATGGAATGTACACAGAAATTCTTGATTATGTATATTATTATGTTTTCTTTGAAGTTTTTGACTGTGAATGAGCTAAGTACAGAGAGACATTTTATTATAAAGTCTGCTAAGCTAAGCCAACATATATATTTTAAAGGTATATTGACTGCAAAATTTGGATCTAAGGATATATTACCTAGGAAAAAAGGTTCTGGTTTTGTTTCCACAGATGAGAACCTGTGGATTTCTTTCAGACTAATGTGGTTTGATTAAAAAAAAAAAAAAAAAACAAAACCCTGAAACAATGGCCCTGATGGTCCAACATCCATCACAGCTTCAGGACTGTTGGCTGAGATGGACCACCACATAGGATACCCCATGACAGATGTGATTAACAGCACCCCCAATCAGCAGGAAGTAGTCTAGACAATAATGCCCAAATTAACTAAATTAATATTTATAAATGTTTGTTTATATTTAAAGGGTGATATCCTTAAATGTGAATACTTTTCATTGGTATGGATCTTGGTCTATTGATACAAATTTTAGGTCAATTTTGATATATGTATATTTCTGCTCTTCATTAAGGTATTGTGTGTGTAGCTCATTTACAAAGATGATGTATAATTAAATATAGGCTAATAGTTATCTATAATAGTCAAGTTTGTAATCATGTTAGTTACATTTTCTTAAATATATAGAGATATATTTTAGTTAGAAAATCTTCTAATTTTTCAGAGACTAACAGAACATGGTATTTTAAATGTTTTAAGATCTTAGAACTTTTTATGAGAATGAGGCACATCTGCTCTTGGAAACACCAATACTTCAAGAGGATGATGGGCATCAAAGAGGCTCCTTGTAGCATTGGTTAGCCATTTGGGCAAGAAACTGCTCTTTTCTGGACTGCTTGATGTTATGCTCTATGAACTGGACATGCAGGACCCACAGAAAAATGTCTTCTGAACTTGACTAAAGAAGGTGAAAAAGTCCTTCAGGGTTCCTGCTTCCTGAAAGAGTCTGCAAGACATTCCGCAGGACACAGAAGAAAGTGACTGACAAACTGTCAGTATAAGCAGAACTGTCTTTGAAATTTCCTGCTACAGTAGAGGTAGGCAGGAAAACTAAACTGAAGGCTGGAAGAAAGAAGGCAGAGTCAGTGAGAAGCCATGTAGCTGCCAGAGGTGAAAGACCCTGGTACTTTGCCAGGTAAGCCATGACCTCGTGGAGATAAACATATAATAGAAATGGGTTAATTTAAGATATAAGAGCTATCTAGCAATATGCTTAAGTGATGCTCCAAGCAGTGATTTATGTAATATAGCTTCTATGTGATTATTTCAGGTGTAGATGGCCAGGAACAAATGAGCAGTCTCCCCCAACATAAAATTTTGATGACAATGTTTACCAGAGGATAGGTTGGTAGTGGAGAGTGAGCAGGTAAAATATTTATTATAAGTATCAAGTTACAGATACAAATAAGATAGATTTCTGTTATGTTATTATTAGTAGCATGACTAGATAAAACTACAGTATGCTAATTTCAATACCCACGAGAAAGATATTGTAGTTTTGGTCTTAAAAATGATGAAATTTTAGGTAAAATACACCTGTATCTTAATAAAATATAACATAATATGTATACTTTAAAAACTGTATTACTATATTAATGGTATTCATAATTTTATGATTTGGATCACACTACTATAAATTTGATTGAAATAAGAGATGATCATATCACATGCTTATTCATGAATCTCTGCTTATAAGGAAATCCTATTATGCTTTAAAATACACATTATTTGATAGAAAAAGATTAGCCCAGCTGGGGGAAGTAGGATAACTCACTCAGCTAACAGAATGTTCTAACATGATTGTGTGAGTTCATATTATCAGGATCCACTTGTAAAGTCAGATGTAACTTTACACAACTGTAATCTGAATATGGAGGAAGTGGAGACAGGAAGATTTCTGCAATCACCTGTCCAGACAATCTAGCTAATATTTGAGCTTCAGGTTTAGTGACAGACCTACTCTCTAAACAATAAGTGAGAGAGAAATTAAATACTCAAAACCCAACTGGATGTCCACACACAAATGGATGCATGTGCAAATGTATATGCACATAAACATGCCTGTGCACAACAAGCACATACAAACAGATATATAATACACACGTAGAAATAAAAATGAGTGATGAATAAAATATTTTCTTAAATGTTTTACTAATGAAAATCATATTCCTGATAAGATTCTCTTAAAAGGCTTAGTTAAATTAAGAGTATTATATACAAATCAGATTTTGTAGACATTTTAAAATATTTTAGTCAGAACATTTCTTCTGGATCTTAGGACATAAGTCAGGCATCTATAGTTTCATGACCCTATGGAATGCCTTGTATGCAAAAATCAATATCTTATACAAAAGTTTGATCACACAATATAGAGAATATCTTAAAGAATGATCAAGTGTCATAAATACATAAAATTCAAAAATGACACTTTAGAAAGAAAATATCTGAGAGGCATTCAACACTGCATTCATTAGGGCTATTACATTTTTATTCTTTTCATTTTAATTAGTACATTTCATTAGTTTATATCAAAGTTACTATTTGAAGCACTCTCACGTAGAATTATTACAGATTCTAAAACACTGATCTGTTCCTTATCTTCAATACTATCTTTCCCAATCAATTAAAAAAAATAAGGCACAAAATACATTTGTAGTGCTTTTTAAAATTGTAGATAAAATCTAAAAGTCACCACTTCATATATGAAGCCAGTGATGTTGGTTTGTGGTTTTCTGATGCTAATCTGACAAACTAATGACTGTTAGTTTACTACTCTTCCTGAACTTGTTTCCCTCTCACCCAGGTCTTCTCCTCCTCTAATAACTTTTCATAATTCTGTCACCTTTTTGCCCAGAGGAAAATAATGTGACATTTTAAAATATCAAATAATATATGTTATAGTTTTCTAAACATCTCTTTACCAGTTTGAAGCAAGAGATTTATAATTCAGATTTTCATTAGAAAGGGGAAAAATCAACACCATATGTTGTGCTGAACTCTATGCAGCTGCTGCTACAACAATTTAATATCATGTGAATGGGAAGGCATTCATTTTTTTCTACAACATACAGGAATATAGCTTCTTTTAAATGTGATTTTTTTTAAAAAATATTAAGATTAAAATATAAGACAGTCTACTGAAATGAAATAACTTAGAATTTTTCAGGTCCATATTTAGAAAAGAGAGTTCTTTCTGAATCATTGGCTAAATGAGTATCTATAACTGAAATTAAAATAGCCAACTACTCTTGAAAATATACTAGAAAAGGAAATTCAGAGAAGAATGTTCTCTATTAATGCATCTCCTCTAGAAATCTCAACTTTATTGCAATGTGATGTTTGCCTAAATATCAATCTACTTGGCACTTTTATTACAATTCTGCAAATGGAAAGAGAGCAAATGAACCATTTGAGGCTTTTATATTCTTGATATAATCATGTTTCTGTTTTTCATTCAATGATAGTCAATTTTTTTATGCTCTGTAGCATAAAACATTCTTGAGCATTAATGATCAGCTATGCTAAGAGCCTGCGATTGTACCCAGTGCTCATTTATATTACAATGTACACAATGTCACGACAAGCTATTTATAAGCCTTAGTTGAGAAGTTAGACAATAATACCCTATTGTAAAACCTTGAATATTTTATACACTGTTTAGGGGCCAACCACATATGTGAAATAAATACAACCATCACAATTTATCTTTAGTTATTGGATTTAAAATAAGAGTCTTAGTGGAGGAAGAAAAAATCTTTTGCAACCACTATAAAACAAGACTTAGTAATTTTGCTTTTAGATGTGAATCTTCACAGAAAAATTGCATGCTTTTAGTCAATTCAAAAGATGTCCTTCATGATGACGAGTAATTGTCTGAGATTATTTCATATATACACAAAATAGCAGTGTTATCATAAGAACAATCAAAGAAGTCTATTTGGGACAGAATTGATATAGGAGGCTATTTTACTTTTAGTGAAGAATTATAAGTACCTCGTATATATGAATAAAAAAATTCAGTCACAGCATATCCTCAAAATGTTATAAAATGTAGTGCAGCAAAAACAAGTATTTTATGGATAGAGATGCTTTTTTCAAAAGGAAGTATATAAAACATTATTTACAAAAACTTTCAAACAGACATTATTACATTAAGCTACATAACAGACCATATGGACATTTTAAAATGCATAGCATAAATCTTTGCTAAAATTCAATAATTATGATTTACCACTCAAAATAATTTGAATACAAGTTAACTCATTAGTTTCGAAGAGAATACTTGTGATTCAGGAACACACACGTACTTCAGTAAAAAATAATAAATTTTCTATAGGACATAGAACTCTTGAAAAAAATTCAAAAGCATTGTGGAATGAAATGACATGTTATTATTAGTTGTTAATAGCCAGAATGATTTGCAAATTCAGTGAAGTCATCACAAAATTTCTTTTATTTCCTCATTCAAATTATTGTCAAGTTGATGTCTGAATTCCTATGATATACTAGGAACTGTAACTGGAGGTTTCTTTCCTGTTCTCTAGTTCTGGAATAACCAATCTGAAGTTTAATATTAACTATAAATGTTTGGCTGAAGTTTCAGCCTAATCATCAGCTAGCTATTACATTTAATTTAATTCATTTATATTCATCTGTATCACCTGTGACCCACTGCTTACCAGTGGTGCTCTGGTATGTTGTTCTTTGGACAGTTGAATGGCAGATCTTTCGACTCTGCCTTGTTTTTCCTGTCTTCACGTTGGCTTTCCTGACTAGCTGTATTCTGCTCTGCCATAGGCCAAAGCAGCTTTATTCATCAACCAATAAAAACAACACATATTCTTAAATTACAGAAGAACAGCATACATCAAAAAACACAGAAGAAATGAGCATTTTTTAAATAATAAGCATTTTAATTACTGACATTGTAAAATTTCAAAATTAACCCAGAACAGTCATCTTACACTTTGATATGTTGGTTTATAAATAAAATACTAAAATAGAATTGAATCTAAAAATCAATGTTAACAAATATCTGTTCATTTATAGCAAGTTTGTCCTCATAATTCTATAGGGATTAAAAGAATTTTCTACAAAATTAATTAAAAACTAGGTATTCTCACAGTCCTTGTAGATGTTCTATTTATCTGCATTATATATTAAAACTAACTCATAATTTTCATTTGTCTAAATTGAGATACAAAGAATGTAACATAAAAAAAGTCCACAGGATGTATTAATTATGGCTTGGATCAAGCAATGATTATTTCTAGTAATACAGGAATAATAATAATAATAATATAAAAATAACAATGTGTGTTAACATAATATATTTATTCTTATTGAGTGTTGTTATATTTTAAATTTTATTGATTTTTATTGAGCTCTACATTTTTCTCTCTTTCCCTCCCTGACTCTCCCCCCACCCCCTTCAGCCCTCCCTCAAGGTCCCCATGTTCCCAATTTACTCAGGATATCTTGTCTTTTTCTACTACCCATGCAGATTAGACCTATGTATGTCTCTCTTAGGGTCCTCATTGCCATCTAGGTTCTCTGGGATTGTGATTTGTAGGCTGGTTTTCTTTGCTTTATGTTTAAAAACCACTTATTTGTGAGTACATGTGATAATTGTCTTTCTGGGTCTGGATTATCTCACTCAGAATGATGCTTTTTTAGCTTCCTCCATTTACCTGCCAGATTCGAGATGTCGTTACTATTTTTTTGTTCTGCTGTGTAGTACTCCATTGTGAAAATGTACCACATTTTCCTTATCCATTCTTCGGTCAAGGGGCATTTAGGTTGTTTCCAGGTTCTGTCTATGACAAACAATGCTTCTATGAACATAGTTGAGCATATGTCCTTGTGGCACGATTGAGCATTTTTTGGATATATACGCAAAAGTGGTACTACTGGGTCTTGAGAAAGGTTGTTTTCTAATTTTCTGAGAAATCACCACACTGACATCCAAAGGGGCTGTACCAGCTTGCATTCCCACCAGCAATGCTGGAGTGTTCCCTTTATCCCAAAACCTAAACCTCTTCAGCATAAGTTGTCATCAATGGTTTTGATCATGGCTATTGTTTCAGGTATAAGATGGAATCTCAGAGTTGTTTTGATTTGCATTTCTTTGATGAAAAAGGATGCTGAGCATTTCCTTAAATGTCTTTCTGTCATTTTTGATTCCTCAGTTGAGAGTTTTTTGTTTAGGTCTGTACTCCATTTTCTATTGGATTATTTGTTCTTTTGATGACCAATTTCTTGAGTGAACATAATATATTTTAAGCAATACATGCTAGACTATGAGAACAATACTTGTAACTCAAAAGATACCAATCCAATGTTCAGGGTGGGGGGCAAGAAGCCTTATGTCACTAATCACATTTTCCTTAAATAAGACTTTGAACATCATTATCCTCTTTGTTCTTTGTGCTTCCTGCCTAATGGCATAAGCAGCTGATATATTAATTGCTGCACAAATTTTAATCATTGACTTACAATAGTAGGCAATTCTGTGGTGGAATGGCATGACTGATTGTGTCACTATGAATAAAACTTTATTTCAATTTACAGATACTCCTGTTATTTTAATGAGTTTAGATAAGCTGATTTAAAATTTAAAATAATCATAGCATTTACAGAGAATGCTCTGAACTTTGGTGAGAGTGGCTAGTTTTTGCATTGGGCTACAGTCAGAAGTATGTATAACTGTTCTAAGCGCTAAAAGTCTTTCATTGAACATTCAGTCTGACATTAGTGTCACCCACATAAAAGTTTATGGAACATCATGGAAGAGGAAGCAACAGGAATGTAAAAGCTACAGGAAGCAGGAGAGAGCTTTGAAATGCTGTCACATGAACGCGACATAGCTATGGCTGCCAGAACCCACAGCTGCTAGAATTACCTGGGTAAGACATACCTACAAGTCAAAGTCTCAGCATAGTTGGGGTGGATGACCTCCAGACTCTAACCCATTCTGAGGAACAATGTACAGTAAGTGTTAGCTGGGAAATATAGAAATATTATTTACTGCAAATGATAGGTTTTCTATGCTCCACATATGACAAAAGGACTTATTTTGCTACCAATAATAATTAAAAATAGTAATAAATAGATGAAGTGGGACTGGAATCTGATGAGGCATAGAGGGTCAAAACAATGGTAGATATGATCATACTTCAATGTATAGTACACATGAAAAGAATTTTTAAATAAAAAGCAACTAAAATAATTCATCTAGAAAATAAAATATTTTGAATGAAATTTGAAGGAGAATGGATAAAAATATCTAACTAATCTCAATCAGTGTTAAAATTACTATTTGGAAATATAATGCTCAGAAAGAAAAGAAACACCAAAAGAATGACTTACTTTTTTGTTCGTGTCTGGTTGGACTGAAATCAATGAAATCCACCTGCCTCTTCCTCTCGAGTGTTGGGATTAAAGGTGTGTGCCACCATGGCGCAGCAAACGAAATATTTTAAAACACTACGAACACAAGCTAAATTAACTCTCCTGTATACACACATACACACTTACATGCTGTACATGTATGTTACAGAATATATGTATGTATGTACATATTATTTGAAGGATATATAGTATAATATATATATATATATCCAACACAGCAGATAATATGTATTTTAATTATATTTATAGGTATTGTAAGAAGAGATGTCTCTGTAAATAAGCGGACAGTAAAAGCTTAATGCAGAAAAAAAGAAAACCAAGAGCATGGGTGTAAGCTACAGGAGTCACTGTTTCCAAAACCTTATAATTCAAAATATTTCTTTTTTTATTTTTCACATGTGTTTCATGTTGTGCTTTCAGTGATACGTATGACAATGAGATCAATGCAAGGGAACCCAAGAAGAAATATGCAAAACAAATATTGAGTATTTTGAGAAAGCAGAAATTCATAAGATAGGCAAAAAACTCTCTAATATTCTATAGGAAGAAACTTCAGCATTCATATTTCTACCATAAAGTGGGAAAGAATTTAAAATGAGCAATATTGAGGAAGGAAGCAAGAACATCCAGGAAGTGTGTCCAGTTTCACACTGTGTGAAAAGGACCAGGCTAAGAGTCATTTGTTAGCTGAGTGATGGTGGCCCATGCCTTTATTCCCAGCACGTGAGAGGCAAAGGCAGGTGGAACTCTTTGAGACCAGCCTGTGCTACAGTGCAGGTTCCATGACAGGCTTCAAAGCTACACAGAGAAATCCTGACTCAAAAAACCAAAACCAAAAATAAAAAACAAGACAAAAATTCATTTACTGGAACTTCAAAGTTTAAATTTCATATCAATATAATAATACGTTGCATTTATGTCAGACTGTACTAAATAGTTAAGACAGGCATCACAATTTTGATCATAATACCTTAGCTCCTCTAGTGATTATATTTGAGATGTATACCTGGAACACACTAGACTAATACATTAATTTTTGTTATATTCACATTGTATTAAAAGGACCAGAAAAATCTAACATTCCCATGGTCTGTTAGACTGTAGACAGGCCAAAACCCTCAATTCTTTAACACGGATATCAATAAGAACAAAGATATCATTGGTGAAAAGAAAAAAGTCTTAGAGGATTTGAGAGATACTAAGAAGTGCATCGCTGCAGCAAAATGATTGTCAGTGGGATTAAAAATGAAGGGAAAAAGAACAGACATAATACCTTAAAATAGTCAATAATGAATAATAGTCACCCAACAATAAACATGAAGCAGAGATGTATATTACAATTAGTAAACCTGGAAGGACAGAGACATCTAAGCCCTTTGACACCACATATAGACCTGTTGGTTCTGGCATTTTACCACAGAAACAGGAAGTAACTAAGACAGAATTTGGTACAAGAAGGTAGACCATTGACACAAACAATATGAACATGGTTTATTGTTGTTTTATTTTGTTGAAATGTGGGAGACTTTGGAACTTTGGACTAGAAAAAAAGGATGACTAAATGCTGTCAACAGGGATTAAAGAGCTGTTCTGGTAGGAAACTGGAAGAGAGTAGTGCTGACGGCCATGCAGAATGTGGAGACCCAGCTCAAGCTGTTTCAGAGACCAAAAGTAGCAACTGGTCAAAAAGTCGTTCCTGTGGTATCTTGCAAAGTATCAACCTGCTTTCTCTCCATGTCCTGTGAACTTGCCTGAGCCTAAAAGTTAATTAAGTAATTTATTTGACAAAGGAAATTTCAAAACTGCATTATGTTGAGTTGTGAATTGGTTATTATTGGTAACATTTGGGCAGACATCAAATGTCAAATAGAAAGCTGGGCAGAAGAAAACAAATGTACAAGGAAGCACACGGAGCACAGGGAAGAGTAAACGTTAGAGGCAAGGCATGTTATTAAAAGAGGCTGTAACTGTGGGAGAAGATGAGTTAGGAAGATAGGACCGTGAGGGGCTGGTCCACCTACTGAGACAGTGTGCCTGAACTAATGGGAGTGCACCAATCCACCTGGACTGGGACTGAATGAGCATATGATCAAACCAGACTCTCTGAATGTGGCGGCGAAAGTTGGCAGATGGAGAACCCACAAACAATGACACCAGGACCTATCTCTTCTGCATGTATTAACTTTTTGAGA